>SKCR01004672.1:0-26224 GCA_019454045.1 Zanthoxylum bungeanum | reverse complement strand
GGTGGCTTCAGTGGAGTTCCCCCATGATTTCCTATATATACTCCCTTCACAAGCGGATCTTAAGACAAACGCTTATTTTATTTTTCATTTTTCTTATTGGTACATAAAGCTCTCATTATAATTAAGATATCCGAAAAATCTTGATATATATAACCATATCCATATTTTTTTCCTAGGGATAATACACAACAAAAATAAGTTATTAAATACATTGATTTATTAAGAGGAATACATAATCTTCTCATAATGTCATAATTAACTAATTATACCAATAGATTGAAATTATATGTCCTTTTTAGCTTAATCAATGTTCAATAAAAGATTAAAAATAAGTCAAATTCAATATACAAGACTCTCATTATAATTAAGGTACGCAATCTTATCCATATTTTTTTCCCGAGTAATGTCCAACAAGCATATTATTAAATACTTACATTGATTTGTCCTTTTTAACTAGATCAATAATCAATAAAAGACAAAAATAAAACCGTATCCAATAGATCATACTCCTATTATAATTAAAGTTTGAGAAGATTTTAATATACTCGATCTATCCATATATTTTTTTTCCCGCAAGGGTAATGCTCAACAAACAAAGTTATTTAATACATTGACTTATTAGAAGGAAGAGGCTACATAATCTTTTGCTAATGCCACAAATTAATTAACTTGTAACCAACGCGGCAATATTCCCGAAAATACTAAGATACTACAATAGAAGATATATATTTTATTATTGAACATTTTTATATATTTGATCAAGATTTTTAAACTCTATAACAAATTACGAGTTCGTTTGTGAGTGATTAAATACATACTAAATTTAAAATTAATCTATTGATAATAAGTTCAAAAACATTAAATTAAATAGATTTTTAAATCAGCTCTTAACTAATTAAACCACTGATGATCTTCATCATCGTCGATTAGCACTGCAAAATTTATTATATAGCATGATGATTGATCTCAGTAAACCAACTCATGCAGTCTCTCGCAAACCCTCGAAGTCTCAACACCAACTCTTGAAATTTTAACCTACAAATTTATATCAAATGAAAATCACTTAATTTAGGTTAAAAAAAAAATTAATTAACTTTTGATAATTAAAAAGTGGAAATGGTGTTTAAAGTTTAAGTACCTGGGCATGGACTGTGTGAAAAACCTTATCCCCAACAGTAGAAAAGCTAGCACTGACAACTTCAGCACCTTCATCTTCAAGAATGCTAATAACTTCATATAGCATGAAAGTTCTTTGCAACCCAGCTATCAAAACCACTTCAATACTAGAACCCAACTCTCTTAATTCAACCACTGGCAAATTTGAACAACTATTCTTTTCATCCATTATGTTATTACTGTATGGTTTTAGTGACTTCATTGCTTGTTCCTTCATTCCCTTCAATTTATCTATCCTATCTCTCAGCTCCTGTATGTAGCCGGCTGCTAGATCCAGCTGATCTTGTTGCGATAACATATCCTGAATTTTTTTGTAATCATTATATAGTGTTAGTGAGTGAATTAAAATTAAAAAAATTAAAAAATAAAAAGAAAAAAATTGGGCAGCAATAATGGCGGAGCCGCATATAAATGTCTATGACAGACTTTTCCACGATCCGAAAATTTATAAAAATATATTATATAAGTGAATGAATGAAATTACCTTGGAGGTTTTGAAGGGTTGAGAAGGAATGATTGAAGCAAGCTTGAAGCATAATGATTTCATGTGGTTTCTGCGATTCTTTTCAATGGTTTTTCGATCAAGTTTCGATGACTGATCACTTCTTTTCTTCATTTTTTTCCCACACTCTGTTCACTTTCTACTCAACAAAAAAATAATAAGAAGAAGAAAACAAGAGACTAGAGACTAAGTGATTAGAAAGACACTTGAGTAATAATGAATCCAAAGAGGTTTTGTAGCATTTGCATTCCAACTCTAAAGCTCATTTATAGACTTTTGAGAAGGGAAATATCATACGAATCCTCTCTGTGGTCTTTCACTTTCAGAGAGGACGAAACCTTGGCCCGTACGTGGGTCCCTTAAAAACCTGGGTAATTAATATTATAATGGGCCTGGGGGGTTCTTATTATTTCAGTATTTGTTGTTTGTTAAAAGTGACTTAGACACCGAAGTTTAAAACTATTTCACTTAAGTCTTCTTGAGACTTGAATAATAATATAATATCATTTTATTAATTATTTGGGTTCTTGACCGTTTTATGTGTAAGGACATTTTAGTCAAATCAAATGGTTGTCTCCTAAAAATAAGATTTCTTAAGTAGCATATATTAAAATAGTATAAAAATCAAATACAATCTCGTGAAGATGTATAAAATAACACAAGTTGAAAATAAATTTTCAGGTATGTTTTCTGTAATCTGTATTAGAAATAGGGAGACCAAAGTAGTCTTAATCACCGGTTCGGTTCGGTTCCGAACATGAATCGTCTGATTCTTGATTTTATCCTTGTGGAATCAGAACATGACAGTTCTGGTTCGTTTCTCGTTTAATTTTTTTTAATAAAAAATATGAAAAATATTTTTTTTTAAAAATTTGTAATTGGATATTATTACCAAATAAAAAAATTTATTGATTTGAATATTATTATATTAAATAAAAAACTTAAATTAAAAAAAAAATAAATAGCTTGAACTTACAAAAGTTTATTTATTTGAACTTAAATTTTATTATATTAATATTGGAACTGGAAGGAACCGGAACCGGACAAATCAACATCAAAGGCAAAAGTTAAAAAAAAAATAAAAAAAATTAGAATAATATGCGTGAATTATTACATGGGATGCTAGCTAAAATAATAAAAACAAAAGGAGAAAGTTGTAAATGAATAGATTGATGTTGGGTAAGAAAGAAAGAAAAATTTGCTTAAAATAAAAGAATACGTGGAGGTCATAAGTATTATTTTTATACTTATGAATAATTTATTGGGGTCTAAATATCACAAAGGATTCAATTAAAGTTATTATTCAGAAGTATAAAACTTGTTTATAGGAAATACTTAATTAATTGGAAATATTTTGAATCATTTGGTTATTAAGTAATTTAAAACGAAAGATAAGGACTCAATTGATCAAAACTGAATAATGAATCAAGATTTGAAATTAATGGACGGTTTGAGGCAAAGAATATTCTTTTTTGACATTGATCACTTATCAATTTGGATTTGGTTATGTATCACTCCTATTTAGCTGATTCTTCTATCTTGACCTTGACTTTGACTTTTATTCCGCGTTTCACCGACCACTATTTTGTATCTGAGTTTCTGTTTGTTTGCTTTTTCCCCCTCCTCTACTGAGAGTATATAGTACTAATTATTTTTGGGCAACCTTAAATTAGTTTATACTTCAAATAATTAATTGGTATTATAATCAAGCGCGTAAATTTTGACATCAGTAACACGGTACAAGGACAAAACGATTATAAATTTGACCATTCTACAAAATTGAATTAATTTATGTTTTGGAGTTTGGAGCATCATATCAACTTTTTTGTTTTTTTATTTAATTTATTAATAATTTGTAAAGTCAATGCCTATAATGATGGTAAAATATAAGTACACACGTTCTCATTTTTCTGTACGTCAATTGCAGCTCATGACGACGTGAATCGGCGAGATTGACTCGCAAGTAGCATTTTGATGATATGATCCGAGTACTGACAAGTCTCAAGTGTTAATTCTAAAACAAGCTAAATCAGCCAGTCACCGGTTCTCAGTGTATCTTCACACTTGGTTTTAAAAACCAAACCGATCGAATTGGGAACAAATCGTTAGTGTCTTATGTGGTTGAATTCTAAAAATTATGACACCAAAAAATGATCAAAACAAGTAAGTTTGATAAATTAGACCGCCAGGTATTTTTTTTAAAATAAAAATTAAAGATAATTTTTTTTTTTTAACGAGTAAAATTATTTATGATATTATCCGATTTTTTCGATTCTATCATAACGGTTCAACTGATTAAATTAGCAACTTATTGAATCTTTTTGATAATTGATTCAATCACGATTCAATTTTTAAAACATTGCTTCACACTTTAAAACAAGAAAATTTAGCTTGGGAAAATTGTTGACATGTGATTTTCGTTCCAGTGGTAGTTTCGGGATAACGCCCCCGGGACAATCCTCCTCCAACTGTAAATTTGTTTAGTTATGGGGGACCAAAAGTAAATATAACGAAAGGCAAAAAGAACACAAAAAAGTCGACAATGAGAGTTTTAACGTGGTTCGGCGGAGCAAATCCAACCTACGTCCACAAGCACAAAGTGATGGGGTTACTTTTAGTACCAAAACCAGCTCGACCGACCCGTTTTCAATGATGGTCTAATGAAAATCGAGCTGTTGCTTACGGTGTTTTTTTCTACTAACTAACCACCATCCAACATATACAAATGAGACTATCATCCATTTATATAATAAGAGAAATACACACTGTTCCCATGTTGCTGCGACGTCAGCCACGAGGATTTCCGGTGGATTGATGGGCTCTCTGCCCCAACCGCCTCGCCGAAAGTAATCGGTAATCCTGCCATCTGACATCCTGTCACATCAACCGGTCTTATACGCTGCCACACGCAATAATAATGATGCCAGCCTGTAAAGAACCTTTAAGTTGTGACACATGTCGGAGAGAAAAGTTCAAATTACTCTGATCTCACGTCGGTCTTCAAGAGGTCGGCCAAACGATCTGTCCAAACTGTTCCCGTTCTGACCCAGAATATCCGAGCTTATCCGCTTGTTCCAGGAGGTAAGATAAGACCAAAAGGAGGCGCCGGTCTACTGTGGTCGGCATCGGCTTTGATGTCGTCGGTCCTCTGAAATTTATGCCATGTTGTGTTCTCTGGTCGGCCGGTTCCGAGAACTGACTGATACATTTGATCCTCCAAAAATGAGAAATTCTCTCTTTATCCTTGCCGAACTGTATAAAATACTTGTCACAAAAAACACCATCAAAATAATAATAATAATTATCAGGCTAGTATCATAAATTTCTTCATGCACCATAATTTTCTCGCAAAACGTGAATTCGTTTTCCTTTTGTCCCCGGTTATGCGAAAATTATATTATGTGCCAGATGTATATGTCATCTCTCTCACAGTAGGCGGGTCCCACAACTGTGTAGGGCACGCCTGCTGTGAGAGATATGGCATATACACCCGGCACATGATATACCACCTCCCGGTTATGAGGTATTAATAGTGAATGAAGTTTTGTTGTTTTAAGTTTATTTTGTTTTATATAGGCTACATCACTTAATCTTACGTTTTCATAAACGTAATGGGCTTCCTTGAGTTATCTTGTATTTTATAGGGTCTTAGGTGAATTATTCAAATAGATCTTTTATCGATAAAGAATAACAAATATAAATTGTATTGTATAATAAAAAATGAATTTTATCTAAATTAAGAGACCTTGATTTTTGGTCAAATTTGAGAATTCCAACCAATTATGTATGTCTAGTATCGTCCTAAATGGGTGTGATTTGGTGGTATACGATTTAGGATCTCACATTAAGGTCCTGTTTTTGAATCCAGAGAATGTGTTTATTGTAAGAGCATGCATGAGACAGTCGGGAGTTTACTTGCTCTGCTTAATATCGGAAGAAATGATTTAATGATGAGATTTTCAACGATTAAAAAAATATGAATGTCTATATCTCAAAATCACCCCTGCAAGCGTATTGCCTCATATTCTTCACCCAAAAATAATAATAAAATAATGGTGATTTGAATCTCTTGTCACGAAATTTCTCTCACTCTTGAATTTTATTTAAACCTTGTAAGACGTTAGATCTTACAGCTAAACTTTCAGGACATTAATTATGAAGACTACTTTTCCCATTTCCAATATGTTAAATTTACAATAAAATCTTTAGTCATTTATTTCCATTTTTTTTTTTTATTAAAATTTAATTATTCAATTTAATTAAATGATTTTTTTGATTTTATTTTTTAAATGATAAAAATACTCATATTCCTTTAAAAAAAATAACTTTTTGATTTAATAATTTTATTTCATTATTTTACTTTTAAATTTAATTATTTATTATTTTATTAAATAAGTATAAGAGACAATAAAGAAATATAAATAATTAAAATAATTTAATTAATAAAATAAAAAATAATATTTTTTTTAATATTTACGGGAATATTGATAAAAGAGATGTAGGGGATATTTTCTGAAGATTTATTTTAATGAATTAATTTATTATTTTTATTAAATATTTTATTTTAAAAATCAATGTAAAGGAAATTTTTGAAGAATGAGATAAATAAATAATTTTAGGGAAAAAAATAAGAGGGGGGATTGACATGAGAGATGAGAGGAGCAATTTTATTAATTATTACATGTACAGGCATAAGAAGCAAACAGCTCATATGTTGGAAAATTTTAATAATTTTAGCATTTAACAGTTGTTTATCAACAGAAGGTACCGTACAGGCCAGCTGCTAGCTAAAATGATAACTAAAGTGAAATGCTTCACACGATGCATCGAGAAACAATGTTGAAGTTGAATACAAGCTTTCACGTTTCTTTGTAACTTTCATGCTTTTGGATAATTTTGACACCATGATATTTAGTTAAAGAGTATTGGGGAAATTTCTTAAATAGCCAAAACTATTAGCACTCTTATAATTTAATCTGAGGAAAAAAAAATTATTTTCTCATTTATACGTAAAAATACATAAATATACATTGTAAAATAATGTTATTATAAGTTTATCATAAAAATGAAAAAAAAAAATTCTAAAATCACGTTGATTTACAAAAAAATAAAAATAAAATGGGGGCTTTTTTTTTCAATTTTAAATGAAAAAACTAATTATCTCTCAAAATATAAAGTGTTTTGGAAAAAAATATATATATTATTGATCTATAAATCATAATCTTTAAATACGTATTATGATCAATATGTTTCAATGAAAAAAGATTAAAAATAACCATTATATTTATAAATTGCAAATCAACCTTTTTTATATATTCATATCTCCTCTATGAGGACTTCAATTCATAATTTGTAAAATGCAAATACAATTAACATTTACACCAACAACTTTTATCAATAAATCTCTGTCAAATTAAAACTTCTACAATGTCAAAATCAGCCTCAAAATCGTTATAGCGCAACAGTCATAATCACAGTCACACAACCACGATCACATGGTCATACAATCACAATCATATAGTCTCAGTCACAGACACATTCATAATCACACAATCATAATCATAATCATAATCATAATCACAATCACGGTCACGGTCACGGTCACGGTCACAGTCGCAGTTACATTCACACATATAACCCAGTCGTAATGTCAGTCACACACACAATTCTCAATCATATTTATCAATTATCACTACAAGAATTATGGCTTTTAGCGTCCAAACATTTAGCGTCGACATAAATTTCGAGGCTAAAAATCACTTTTAGCGTCGTAATTACAATTCGACGCCAAATATCAGGCTTTTAGCGACGAAAATAATTTTCGACGCCAAATATTCAACTTTTTTCGTCGAAAATTGTTATCGACGCTAAAAGTACATTTATAGCGTCGAAAATTATTCGACGCTAAATGTTATACTTTTAGCGTCAAAACTACTAGTCGACGCCAAAAACAAGACATTTAGCGTCGGCTAAGTGGCGTCGCTAAAGGTTTATGAAGATTCCACCGACAATCCTTTAATCTTTAGCGTCTAAATTTATGTCGACGCTAAAAATCGGACATTTAGCGTCAAATAAACTATTTCGACGCTAAAAATAACAACAATTAGCGTCGAATTTATTGTTTCGACGCTAAATATAGATTAAAATGCAGAATGCCACCAACCATTCTCCCAATCTGTTTTTTCTCCCATTCTCTTCATTTTCATCCTCTGAAATCTCAGAATCTGTCATCTGCAAGCTCACAACTCTCCGACAAATTTTCAATAAAATTGTAATCAATTTTCCATAAGGTAAGTCTTCTTTTATATTTCTTTATTATTTTTCAATTTTTATGATTATGTTTATTATATACTTTTTGTTAGTGGTTTATGTTCATATATGTAGATTAAGTTAATTAATTAACTAAATAGAATTTTTCTGTAAACTATTTACTTTATCAACTAAATATATATGTATATGCTTAAATAAATAATTAATGAATTAGTAATGTTGATGAGTGTAATATGATATTTAATAATTATATTATTATATTTAGGTATTTCGCTTAAATGGATAGAAATTTGATGAGCTCGCTGGATAGATTGAGTGTTGAATATCGTAATGGAGTGTATGAGTTTATGGAAGTCGCAAAGCAACACATTGATGCATAAGGTCGTGTTCGGTGTCCATGTGCAAATTGTTTGAATAGGAAAAGGAAACGGTTAGATGAAGTTCATAATCATTTATACATGCCAGGAATATCACCAACTTACCGTACGTGGATTTATCACGGTGAGCAGTATCATCTCAGTCACGGTTTATTGATTCCGGTGAAGGAAGCAGTAGTTACAATCAACCTGTAAACAGTGTGAGATAACCGATGCTTTGCATGACTTACAAGGTCCACAACTTGGTCATAGTGTCAGTGGTGACATGCCAGTGTTAAGTGGAAATGATCAAAATTTATTTAGTGAACTACTTGATGAGGCAAAAAAATTTCCATTTGAAGGTGCTGGAATGTCGATCTTGAATTTCGTTGTGAAATTATTACACATTAAAGTGATCAACAGAATGACCAACAAAAGTATTGATATGATGCTATAGTTACTGGCCAAATGTTACCGGTTGGAAGCGAATTGCCTAAGTCGTACTACGAGGCAAAGAAAATGTTGTGTGATCTGGGAATGGGGTATGAATCCATTCATGCTTGTAAGTATGATTGTGTATTATTTCGTGCCGAGTATGAATCACTTGAATATTGTCCGATATGTGGTGAAAGTCGGTACAAAGTCCGTGGTACGGGGAAGAAAGTGCCTCAAAAGATATTGCGATATTTCCCTTTAACGCCCAGGCTGCAAAGATTGTTCATGTCACGACACACAGCGACTGACATGATGTGGCATCATGAAAAGAGGATCGGTGCAGATGACATACTTAGAAATCATGCGGATGGAACCGAGTGGAAGGAATTTGATGACATGTACCCCCGTTTCGCTGAGGACCCCCGTAATGTCAGGTTAGGTCTTGCCTCTGATGGTTTTAACCCATTTGAGAATATGTAAAACTCTTATAGCATGTGGCCCGTTATTGTTTTTCCATATAACTTACCTCCATGGAAATTTATGAAGGATTCGTTCATATTTATATCATTGCTTATCCCTGGTCCACGTTCCCCCGGTAAAGATATGAATATTTACTTAAGACCATTGATCGAGGAGTTACAAACATTATGGATGTGGGTGTGTATACCTATGATGCAGCTTCCGAGCAGTATTTTTAGATGCATGCCGCATTATTATGGACCATTAATGATTTTCCAGCTTATGGTTCATTATCTGGATGGAGCACTAAGGGATACATGGCATGTCCAGTTGTGCGGGTCAAACACCTTCGCAACGATTACGGAATAAAATAGGATACACATGGCACATGAGATTTCTTGAGTTGAGTCATCCTTGGCGGATGAGTAAATTATTTAACGGTCAACATGAACCTCAGAGTATGCCCAGTCCATTGTCTGGATTCGACATATTTTTCCAACATCAACATCTCAGAGACAGTACACCAGGTAAACATCCTAATAATAGAGATAAAAATCGAAAACGCTTACCTGAAGAGTTGAATTGGACAGGAAAAAGTATTTTCTTTGAGTTAGAATATTGGGGGACTCTGAGTTTCCGACATAATTTGGATGTAATGCATATAGAAAAAAACATTTGTGAGAGTTTAGTGGGCACACTATTCAATATTCCGGGTAAGACAAAAGACATTGTAATGCTAGATTGGACCTACAAGATCATAGAATTCGTAGTGAATTGCATTTACAAGTCACTTCTCGAGGTCTTATTAAGCCACCTGCTAGTTATGTGCTCACTCAATCAGAGAGAAAATCATTTTGTGATTGGCTGAAAATGGTTAAATTCCCTGATGATTATGCATCGAATATTGGGCGTTGGGTCAGAGATGATACAATAACGGGATTAAAGAGTCACGATTGTCATGTGCTTCTCGAGATTCTTCTTCCTGTTGGCATTCGACCTTATCTCCCCCCGAATGTATGCGACGTCGTACTTGATCTATGTGGCTTCTTTAAACAATTATGTCATAGGACATTAACCACAACTGTTATTGACGAACTTGAGCGAGGAATCGTGATAATCCTATGCAAGCTGGAGCGAATTTTGCCACCCGTTTTTTTTTATGTGATGGTACATCTGGCCGTGCATTTACCGGCTGAAGCTAGAAAGGGAGGTCATGTCCACTACAGATGGATGTATCTCATTGAGAGGTACTATATATATACAATTTTAAATATTACATTCTTAAATTTTTACTGTGCATTGAATTTAGTTTTAATGCAAACTTGTTGTCATATCTGCAGGGCTTTGGGAGATTACAAACAATATGTGAAAAACAAGGCGCGCCCTGAAGGGTCAATAACTGAAGCTGTTGTAATAAGTGAAGCAATAACATTTTGTTCGATGTACATGCAGAATATTGAAACTCATTTTAATCGTCAGCCACAAAACTATGATGGAGATGCAAGTAATTCGCAAGATATCACATTGTTCCGTCAAAATTTCAGACCATTTAGAGCAGTAGGTGTCAAATTACTAACCCTTCAGGAAGTTCAACGTGCGCATTGGTTTATATTGAGTAATTGTGATGAAGTGCAACCGTATTTAACGTAAGTTTTTCTGGTGCATAACCATAGTATTTTTGCCATACATTAACCTAACTCATTTTTTGTAGGCAACATCTAACAATGCTACAATGTGGTGGTGACCATAACGTTGATGAAACACACAAAAAAGAATTTCCTAAATGGTTTGAGACAACTGTAAGGCCTAACATTTTATATTTATTTTTATCCTAAGATTAAATATTCCAGTTTGATATATTAACACATTTATTTCTCGCATTATTAGATTAAGAACCAAGTGCAAAATGGTCAATTGGACTCGTCATCCTCGTTGGTTTCTTTGGCTTATGGGCCTCAAAAGGAGGTTTATGAATACAGTGGATGCATTGTAAATGGAGTTAGATTTCATACCGAACAGCGAGATGTTACTCATGTGACTCAGAATTATGGAATTGTAGTCCAAGGAGAACACGGCTCAGATCTTATTGACTTATACGGAGTGTTGCAATCGGTCATTGAGTTGATATACCGACCCATACGACATATTGTGCTATTCGACTGTAAGTGGTTTGACACAAATGCTAGAAAGAGGAGAAATCAAGTTAGTAATCATCTAACGTCAATTAATGTTCAACGTTTTTGGTACAAGAATGATCCATACATTTTTGTACCCAAACACGTTCAGTGATATATATATCTGATTCAAAGTTAGGAACTGGATGGATGGTGGTAGAAAAGTTATAACATATGGGCATTTGGGACACGCATGAGAAAGATAGAGTTGACATATCAGATGAAACACAAGAAGTCTCCGGCAACTTTGAAGTTCCTGAACGGATATTTTATGGACCAACTGTCACCGTTCCTAAAAATATCACATTAACACGAGATAGCACAGACGTTGAGATAATTCCTCATTATGAAATGAGTGTTGAAGTAGCAAGTGAAGAAGAATTTGACACTGAAGATGACTTCGATTCCAGTCACGAATCCTCAAATACCGAAGATAATAGTGATTAATGAAGTTAGTGTATTTTGTGATTGATGAATAATTTTCCGAATTATAATGTATGGTTGTTGTTTTTAATTAGTATTTAAATATGGTTGAAAGATTATCGTAATTAATAATAGTATAATTATCATATAATTGTTATTATTATTTTTAATGGTAGACATTTAGCGTCGATAAGACTTTTCGACGCTAAATGTTAGACATTTAACGTCGAAATAAGAATCGACGCTAAATGACAGACATTTAGCGTCGACTATTATATTTCGACGCTAAATGTTATACATTTAGCGTCGAAAAGTCTTATCGACGCTAAATGTAACATTTAGCGTCGATTTGTTTAATTTCGACGCTAAATAAAAAAAATTAAATTTCCCGGAAAAATAACCCTAAATTTTTAATAAGCCGCCAACTTTTTAGCGTCGAAATTATTTACTTTTAGCGTCGAATCATTTCGACGCTAAATGTCCATTAAATCTCTAAAACCAGTGTCTTCTTCTTTCTCGGCTCAAACGACCAAAAAAAGCCAATTCAGTGTCTTGTTCTTCTTTCTCGGCTCCAACCACTCTATTCTTCAGCAAATTCATCGACTTTACAGGTAAGTCTCATTGCATGTTCATTTTCAAATAGGTTTTTGTTACTATAAATGGGCTATGGAGTTTCCATTTGGGTTTAAATGCTTTTCTATATTGAGTAATGTGTATGGTCTGCCGAGTGTATAGGATTTGTTCAGGGTCTGATCGTGGTGTGAGGAGAGGCCGAGAGTGAGGGTTGAGAGAGAAGGAGGGGCTGAGTGGTCTGCTTTGAGGGTTGTAGCGTGCGTTAGTGGGGCAGGCTGTTGGATGAGTGTTTGTTGGTTATTGTTTTCAGCATGATAGTGGTAATTGATGCTTTAGGTGCTTTTAAATAACTAGAATTTCAAATGCACCCCCCCTCTTCTTTTTTTTCGGCCGAGTTGTATGGCAATTTATAAGGGCAGTAGAATGAAGATGAATGACATTGATTAATAATCTAATTGATGATGATCAGTAGTAGTAGTAGTAGTTCATGATCAGATTCATTTGATATTGATGATGAAGGGGTGTGGCTGGTGAAGGTGAGAACAACAGCAATTTGCTGCTGTTATGGGCAAATTGCTGGGTGAAGTATGTGTTCTTGAGGGTTAGTTTTGTGGGGTCTGTGTGTTTGAATTGGTCGGTTGGAAGGGGCTGTTGATTATTTGCTGAGTGAGAGAGAGCCAAATGAAAACGAAAGGTGAGAGTGTGAGAGGAGAGAGCAGTCTTAGGGTTTGTGTTTTTGTGTCTCGAATAAGAGGGGAGGCTGCCGAGTCTTGTGATACAATAACGAGTTTATTTGTTTGTTGCCGAATGATTGTAATCAAAAGGAGAGAGCGTGTGAGTGCCGTGAGGGACTAGAAGAACTTAAGGGTTTGGAATTGCATGGCTTGTGGTGAATTTGGCGTTGTTTGCTTGTGGCTATGTGAGTGAGAGCTTTGTATATTTTTGTTTGTGATTCTTGCATGTGAGAGAGATTTAGGTGAGCGAGAGAGGGAAGGCCAAGGCCGAGAAAACTCTGATTAACATTAAATTTTGGAATGTGTTTGGTTTGGTTAAGTTTAGTTTGGTTTGGTTTTGTAATATAATGTTCATACATATACTATAAAATGCATGGGTTTGGTTTGGTTCTATTACATTCAAAATACATGAAACTTTTTGTGCTTTTGCAGATGGCACCGGGCAATCACAGACGGGCTAATGCGACTCCATCTACATCAGCAAGGACAACTGGCCCTGGTGGAGTCTCTGCTAGCACATGTGAGTCCAGTACAGCGAAGGGTCGAGGACGCACCTGTGGCCTGGGGCTGTCTAAGTACGTTAAGACTCACGGCCGTATCCGGATTGAGATATCAGATGATGGACACAGTCAAGTCGGACAACATAATTCAGCGTTTAATATAGCCATATGAGCTGTAGCTCGATATGAAGCTCCTCAAAACTACGTTTCTTGGAGAAAGATACCGTGGGAGACGAAAATCAACCAGCTATTCTCTTCGTTACTTGTAAGTTTTCGATATTATTTGTTAGTTAACATTTTTATTTTATACTTATTTTTATTCGGTTGCTATTCAAGTAGGAGTGGTTCGACTTCGATCTGACCAAAGTGAATGTCCAACAATATATTGACTACCACATGGGGAAAAGTTATAAAGATTATAAGACAAAAGTCCTGAAACCAATATTCGAATAATATGGACCTTCAAATGCTCCACAACACAAGCCTGATTTTATAGAGGAGCAAGACTGGACATTTTATGTGAGCTTTGGTCTACCAAAAAACACGAGGTAAATTTTGAAATAAACGGAAATTTATAATTGTCTTTGTTTTCGGTACTTACATTGTTGATAAATGCAGGATAAATGTCACGCAAATGCGGAAAATCGAAGTCACTTGCGTTTTAACCACCGTGGATGTTCGAAGCCATTTATCCAATATTGTGCCGAACATTCTGAGGTAAATATATCATAACGTAAAATTTAACAGTTCATTGGTTTTACTAATGTGGAATAATATTGAATTTATTTTATGTATTTAACACATGTGAGGTGCAATCATTTCCAGATTTTTTCCGTGTGACGCATTACAATGAGATAAACAAATGGATAAATGAAGAAGTCGAACGCTGCTATGTAAGTTTCAGTTTTTAAAATAAAATAATTAATATTATATATATTAATTTTTTTTTCTCAAATTCTAATATTAACTTATTTTTTGAAACAGAACGAAATGATAGAACTTCAACATCAAACTCAGGAGACAGGGTCCGACCCGATACCAGATAAGCAGTTGTCGCAATTGGTTTTCAAGAATCAGACAGCTTACAACGTTGGCCTTGGCACTCGTAATAAGCCGACTTCATCTGCATGCAGTACTGTTAATTCGGAAAATGTCTCTCTTCGAGACGAGTTAGCCACCACCCGAGACGAGCTAAAGCAGACTAATGATGAGCTACAACAGGTCAAGGTGGACCACGAGAAGAAGATGGAGCATCTCGAACAGCAAATGATGGTTTTCCGTCGGATGTTGGAGGCCTCAATCAGTCATGGTGCATCGGGCTCGAGCGTCCCCCATCACAGCAGCAATAAATTTTTTTATTTGGTTTTGTATAAACATTTTGAACAAATAGTTTTAATATAATATGTGTTTTTTTCTAAAAAAAAAATGAATATAATAATTATTATAATATTTCGTAATTCTGTTATTAATCAGAAATTTTTTCAATTAAATTAATTATTTTAGACTAAAATTAAGTAAATTAATAATTTTTTTAAAAAAATAAATTTTTTTAACTATTTGCATCGAAACAGTCGACGCCAAAATATTGCTTTTGGCGTCGAACATTTCGACGCTAATAGTTACAAGAAAATCGCCGCAGTAAGTATACATATATTACTTTTTTAATATACTTTAGAGTCGAAATGTTTCGACGCTAAAAGTTAAACTTTTAGCGTCGACTTATTTCGTCGCCAAATATAACCTATAGCGTCAGAAAATTTAATTTAGCGTCGAAAAAAATTGGACGCCAAATACAGTCTTTAGCGTCGCAATTATTTAATTCGACGCTAAAAGTTATTCTCGTCGACATTTCAGCGTCCACTTTTTGCGTCTGATTATTTCGACGCTAATAATATTTTGCGTCGAAAATATGGTTTTTGGCATCGATTTATTTCGACGCTAAAGGGTATAATTTTTTTGGTGTATAATGACAATTATAAATATCTAATCACATTTTCTTAGTCACTATGCAAATCACATAAACAATACTCAATTATATTTCTCAATTATAATGACAGTTACAAATACTTAATCATAATTACAATGTTAATCACAATTATAATGTCATTTTATATATTTAACAATATATTTTAACATGTCAAACTCTTGAAAAAAATATCCACATGAAAGTTAACTAAAAACATATTTGATGTCTAACATAAAAGAAAATACTGTGAACAGTGAATTTCATTGTTCACCGCAAAAAATAATTTTTAAAAAAATAATGTTAGAATGAAAATAATTAGTAGTGAAAAGGTAAAAATTTAAATAAGTAGTGATGCCATAATGACCCGTCAGTTGCGTGATAAATTGTGCAATAATTTTGCTCTTGAAAATCTTACAGTTTAAAAAACATATAAATGAAATAAAAATTCATGAAGATTGTTTAAAAAGAATGAATAAATAACTATGTTGGAATGTGTTGACGGCGGATTTTGGTCTCAGGGTAATATGGGAATTATCACTCCCGAGGAAATCCTCCCTCAATAGTGAATTTGTTTGGTTATGGGGGACCAAAAGCAAACTTAGCAGAAAAACAGATAAATAGACCAATCAACAAGGAGATTTAACGTGGTTCGGTGGATTTGGATCCGACCTACGTCCATGGGCACAAACAAGATGATACTTTTATTATTCAAAATGCACTTCTCAGACCGTTCTTTGTGTTTTACAAGTTAGAACTTGGTGATTCTGATCTCAACTCTACCTTGCTCTCAACTTGTTCCTCTTATTCTCTCTTTTTTGTTCTCCTCCTCTACACTCACTCTACCCTCCTATTTATAATGGTGAAGAAATCATATTCCTATTTGTACAAGGATTTCCTAATTGAAACTATTCCTTTTTCCATAAGGATTCCTAGTCAAAACTATTCCCTTTTTCCATAAGGATTCCTAGTCAAAAACTACATTTACTTCCTTTATCATACTAGGACATTGACTTTCTAGTTTACCCCATGAAAGTAGGATAACTTATTATTTTATCTCATATGGATAGAATGCCTTCTTTTCCCGAACATGTCTTGCCCTATGCTCGGTCTTCATGTGGTCGGTCATAATAGTCTTTTGTACTGAGAATGCTGCTGTCGATCTGATAATCGCCCGATCATCCGAACCAGAGTGGTCGGTTATCGGATCATAAAGTTCTTGGCCACTTACTCATGTGGTCGGGTCGGTATTAATGATCTTGACCAAGGAGAAATTACCCTTTTGCCCCTGTCGTGCTGTCTTAAATACCATTGTGCCTAAAAACACCATCAACATCTGTCCCCTAGTTCTCGGTAACAACGAGTTTGCGAGTTGATGCCGGGAACTATAAAAAAGATGGTGTGCCGATGAATTCGTCGGTGGTCACTCCAGGAATCGCAGAGAAGAATGCCTTGACTGCAAATCTGGTCCTTCCTGCCACCCTCATGTGCTCAGTCAACGAGGATCCCGATATCTACCCGTGGAGACAATGCTTTGCCCTTATGCTGACGACGACCGATTCGGTGGGACGTAACCCGACCCCGGGCTAAAATGAACACTTGGACCTGGGGGAATGTTACGTCCCCAGACCAAAAGGACGGACTCGGTGGGACACGACCCGACCCCGAGCTGAGATGAACACTTGGCCCTGGGGGAATGTTACGTCCCCAGACCAAAAGGACGGACTCGGTGGACACGACCCGACCCCGAGCTGAGATGAACACTTGACCCTGGGGGAATGTTACGTCCCCAGACCAAAAGGACGGACTCGGTGGGACACGACCCGACCCCGAGCTGAGATGAACACTTGGCCCTGGGGGAATGTTACGTCCCCAGACCAAAAGGACGGACTCGGTGGGACACGACCCGACCCCGAGCTGGGATGAACACTTGGCCCTTGGGGAATGTTACGTCTCCAAACCAAAATGACGGACTCGGTGGGAAACGACCCGACCCCGAGCTGAGATGAACACTTGGCTCTGGGGGAATGTTACGTCCCCATACCAAAAGGACGAACTCGGTGGGACACGACCCGACCCCGAGTTGAGATGAACACTTGGCCCTGGGGGAATTTTACGTCCCCAGACCAAAATGACGGACTCGGTGGGACACGACCCGACCCCGAGCTGAGAATAACACTTGGTCCTGGGGGAATGTTACGTCCCCAGACCAAAAGGACGGACTCGGTGGGACACGACCCGACCCCGAGCTGAGATGAACACTTGGCCCTGGGGGAATGTTACGTCCCCAGACCAAAAGGACGGACTCGGTGGGACACGACCCGACCCCGAGCTGAGAGAAACCAAGTGACCTCGGCGGAACGAATCCAGCCCCGAGCCGATTAATCAAGTGGCCTCGGCGGAACGAATCTAGCCCCGAGCTGAATAATCAAGTGGCCTCGGCGGAACGAAATCCAGCCCCGAGCCGAATAAACAAGTGGCCTCGGCGGAACGAAATCCAGCCCTGAGCCGAATAAACAAGTGGCCTCGGCGGAACGAAATCCAGCCCCGAGCCGAATAAACAAGTGGCCTCGGCGGAACGAAATCCAACCCCGAGACGAATAACCAAGCGGCCTCGACGGAATAAAATCCAGCCCCGAGCCGAATAAACATCGGCCTCGGCGGTACAAGCAGACCCGAGCCAGGAAGAAACATCGATCTCGGCGGTACAAGAGCAGACCCGAGTCGAATAATCAAGCGGCCTCGGTGGAACAAAATCCAGCCCCGAGCCGAATAAACATCGGCCTCGGCGGTACAAGAGCAGACCCGAGCCAGGAAGAAACATCGATCTCTCGGCGGTACAAGAGCAGACCCGAGCCAGGAAGAAACATCGATCTCGGCGGTACAAGAGCAGACCCGAGTCAGAAAGAAACATCGGTCTCGGCGGTACAAGAGCAGACCCGAGCCGGAAATAAACATTGGTCTCGGCGGTACAAGAGCAGACCCGAGCCAGGAAGAAACATCGATCTCGGCGGTACAAGAGCAGACCCGAGTAGGAAAGAAACATCGGTCTCGGCGGTACAAGAGCAGACCCGAGCCGGAAATAAACATTGGTCTCGGCGGTACAAGAGCAGACCCGAGCCTGGAAGAAACATCGATCTCGGCGGTACAAGAGCAGACCCGAGTCGGAAAGAAACATCGATCTCGGCGGTACAAGAGCAGACCCGAGTCGGAAAGAAACATCGGTCTCGGCGGTACAAGAGCAGACCCGAGCCGGAAATAAACATTGGTCTCGGCGGTACAAGAGCAGACCCGAGCCGTAAAACATATATCAACAAAACGAACTCGGCGGTACAAGAGCAGACCCGAGCCGTAAAACAAATATCAAAACTATTGTGTGGACCACAACAAACAAGCATAAATAAATGTTAGCCTAAGACAGAAGAGGTCTTGCTCACATTTTTGGGATCTGTTGTCTTTCTTGCAACTCTACAAATGTCACTACAAGTAAGACTCTTCTTAATACGTCCTCTCTGCATCTCAGCATTCCATGCATCCGACCGGATGACTTCCGCTATCAACTTTGGTCGACCTCAAAAACAGAATGGTCTATGTACTCACTGAGATAGCCTTCTTTCACCAAGTCCTCCACCTGCTCCCGCAGGTCTCTGCACCCATTCGTGGCATGTCCCCTTACATTATGGTAGATACAGTAAGCCCTACTATTTCCCTCCTCAATCGGGAACCTTCTCAAATTAGGCTCGGCCAACAGACATTTGTCCTGGATTTCCCGAACTATCTGGGTCATAGGTTTGTTCAGGGGGGTGTATATTGTCCTTCCCGCGACACGGTTGACTTGGACATGTGACTTCATCTCTTGAACATTACTACTCGGCTGTGTCGGTCTGAGTTTCTTCTGCTCCGGGACCGATCTCCTCAAATTTCTGATCGAATCCCACTGATTGTCTGACCTGAGTATCTTAGCCTTTCGGGTGTCTACTCCCCGGACAATCTTTTTCTCCTCCTCTATTAAGATAAACTTCCTGGCCAACTCCAGGGCAGTGGCATAATCCGATATGTCTTGAATCCTCAGGTGAGTCCACAACTTCCCGACCTTCAGACCTCCCTTGAGACTTTCTAGCGCTTCCGATGACTCGTACGCTCCGACCTCGAGCACCAAATTGTGGTACCTTTCGATAAAATTCCTCAGGGGCTCATCATCCCCATGCTTCATCAGTCTCAATTCTCCCACCATTTTCTTTGGGACGCATGCCCCTTTGAAGTGTCGTATGAATGACTTCCTCAGTTGTGCGAAGTTGCTGATGCTCCTTGGGGCTAGGCTTCTATACCATAGGATGGCGGGTCCACTTAAGGTTAGGGGGAATACTTTGCAGATGACATCTCCTACTACTCCCTGGACTTCCATCAACAAGACAAAACTTTCGATGTGTGATTTCGGGTCAGAGTGGCCTTTGTAGGGTGCCATGGTCGGCATGCTGAATTGCTTTGGGAACTGTGCTGACCTTATCTCTTCCGTAAGGGGAGACCCCTCTTCCTCGCCTCGGGTGTCTCCCGCGCCGGTCTTGAGGCCTTCTCCCCATCTGGTCATTTTTTTTCTCAACCAAGACTTTATTTCACGGGTCGTGCCCCCGTGTCGCCTTCTGTGCCCTTCTGTTCGCCTGTCACTCCGGGCGTGGCGTTCTTTAAACCCAGAGGTATTCTGTACGTCTTCGTTATACTTTCTATCCTCCCTCTCGGAGTTGAAAAAACTGTCGGAGGAGGGGTCGGGTGATGGTTCCTCCTCTTCTTCTTCCCATGTGTCTTCTGATCGTGGCTCTCTTCCTGCCACCTCAGATCTTATCCCATAGGGGCCTCTCTTTCTGGGTCCCTCGTCTTCGCTTACATCTACTACTCTTTTCCCTCTTTTCCCTCTCTTTCCTCCTCTGGCCGGTCCCGGTTTCAGGTTTCTCGTTGTTTGCTCCTTCCATTCTTTCTAGTCGACCCATCATAGACCTCA
This sequence comes from Zanthoxylum bungeanum, assembly GCA_019454045.1. Taxonomy (NCBI): domain Eukaryota; kingdom Viridiplantae; phylum Streptophyta; class Magnoliopsida; order Sapindales; family Rutaceae; genus Zanthoxylum; species Zanthoxylum bungeanum. The sequence goes on along the minus strand of SKCR01004672.1, from coordinate 5,663 downwards.
TGCTATCTTCCATCTTTTTCATCCAGTCCATTGCCGGACCTCCTGGTTGGTGATTTCCGCCCTCCGCCATTTGTCTTATTACGTGAACTGCTTTTTGTGAAGTTCCCCACAGACGGCGCCAACTGTTGACGGCGGATTTTGGTCTCAGGGTAATATGGGAATTATCACTCCCGAGGAAATCCTCCCTCAATAGTGAATTTGTTTGGTTATGGGGGACCAAAAGCAAACTTAGCAGAAAAACAGATAAATACACCAATCAACAAGGAGATTTAACGTGGTTCGGTGGATTTGGATCCGACCTACGTCCACGGGCACAAACAAGATGATACTTTTATTATTCAAAATGCACTTCCCAGACCGTTCTTTGTGTTTTACAAGTTAGAACTTGGTGATTCTGATCTCAACTCTACCTTGCTCTCAACTTGTTCCTCTTATTCTCTCTTTTTTGTTCTCCTCCTCTACACTCACTCTACCCTCCTATTTATAATGGTGAAGAAATCATATTCCTATTTATACAATGATTTCCTAATTGAAACTATTCCTTTTTCCCATAAGGATTCCTAGTCAAAACTATTCCCTTTTTCCATAAGGATTCCTAGTCAAAAACTACATTTACTTCCTTTATCATACTAGGACATTGACTTTCTAGTTTACCCCATGAAAGTATGATAACTTATTATTTTATCTCATATGGATAGAATGCCTTCTTTTCCCGAACATGTCTTGCCCTATGCTCGGTCTTCATGAGGTCGGTCACAATAGTTTTTTGTACTGAGAGTGCTGCTGTCGACCTGATAATTGCCCGGTCATCCAATCTTTAAGTGGTCGGGTTAATGATCTTAAGTGCTCGGCCCCTGACTCATGTGGTCGGGTCGGTATTAATGATCCGGACCAATAAGGGAATTACCCTTTTACCCCTGTCGTGCTGCTTAAATGACATAGTGCCCGGAAAACACAATCAACATTTGTCCCCTAGTTCTCGGTTCCAACGAGTATACAAGTTGGTGCCGGGAACTATAAAAAGATGGTGTGCTGATCGCCTTGCTGGTGGTCGCTCCAGAAATCACAGAGAAAAACGCATTGGCTGCAAATCTGGTCATTCCTGCCACCTTCATGTGCTTAGTCAACGAGGATCCCGATATCTACCCGTGGAGAAAATGTTTTGCCCTTATGCTGATGACGATCGACTCGGTGGGACGTAACCCGATCCCGAGCTGAGAAGAACATTTGGCTCTGGGGGAATGTTACCTCCCCAGACCAATAGAGCGGACTCGGTGGGACGTAACCCAACCCCGAGCTGAGATGAACACTTGGCCCTGGGGGAATGTTACCTCCCCAAACCAAAGGAGCTGACTCGGTGGGACGTAACCAGACCCCGAGCTGTAAGAATCACTTGGCCCTGGGGGAATGTTACGTCCACAGTCCGAAGGGCAGACTCGGTGGGACATCGCCCGACCCCGAGCTGAGATGAACACTTGGCCCTGGGGGAATGTTATGTCCCCAGACCAAAAGGACGGACTCAGTGGGACACGACCCAACCCCGAGCTGAGATGAACACTTGGCCCTGGGGGAATGTTATGTCCCCAGACCAAAAAGACGGATTCGGTGGGACGTAACCCGACCCCGAGCTGAGAGAAACCAAGTGACCTCGGCGGAACGAATCCAGCCCCGAGCCGAATAAACAAGTGGCCTCGGCGGAACGAATCCAGCCCCGAGCCGAATAATCCAAGGGGCCTTGGCGGAACGAATCCAGCCCCGAGCCAGGTAATCCAAGTGGCCTTGGCAGAACGAATCCAGCCCCGAGCCAGGTAATCCAAGTGGCCTTGGCGGAACGAATCCAGCCCCGAGCCGAATAAACAAGTGGCCTTGGCGGAACGAATCCAGCCCCGAGCCAGGTAATCCAAGTGGCCTCGGGGGAACGAATCCAGCCCCGAGCCATGTAATCCAAGTGGCCTCGGCGGAACGAATCCAGCCCCGAGCCGAATAAATAAGTGGCCTCGGCGGAACGAATCCAGCCCCGAGCAAGGTAATCCAAGTGGCCTCGGCGGAACGAATCCAGCCCCGAGCCAGGTAATCCAAGTGGCCTCGGCGGAACGAATCCAGCCCCGAGCCATGTAATCCAAGTGGCCTCGGCGGAACGAATCCAGCCCCGAGCCGAATAAACAAGTGGCATTGGCGGAACGAATCCAGCCCGGAGCCAGGTAATCCAAGTGGCATCGGCGGAACGAATCCAGCCCCGAGCCATGTAATCCAAGTGGCCTCGGCGGAACGAATCCAGCCCCGAGCCAGGTAATCCAAGTGGCCTCGGCGGAACGAATCCAGCCCCGAGCCAGGTAATCCAAGTGGCCTTGGCGGAACGAATCCAGCCCCGAGCCAGGTAATCCAAGTAGCCTCGGCGGAACGAATCCAGCCCCGAGCCATGTAATCCAAGCGGTCTCGGCGGAACGAAATCCAGCCCCGAGCTGAATAACCAAACGGCCTCGGCGGAACGAAATCCAGCCCCGAGCCGAATAAACATCGGCCTCGGCGGTACAAGAGCAGACCCGAGCCAGGAAGAAACATCGATCTCGGCGGTACAAGAGCAGACCCGATTCGGAAAGAAACATCGGTCTCGGCGGTACAAGAGCAGACCCGAGCCGGAAGGAAACATCGATCTCGGCGGTACAAGAGCAGACCCGAGCCGGAAGGAAACATCGATCTCGGCGGTACAAGAGCAGACCCGAGCCGGAAAGAAACATCGGTCTCGGCGGTACAAGAGCAGACCCGAGCCGGAAAGAAACATCGGTCTCGGCGGTACAAGAGCAGGCCCGAGCCGTAAAACATATATCAACAAAACGGACTCGGCGGTACAAGAGCAGATCCGAGCCGTAAAACATATATCAACAAAACGGACTCGGCGGTACAAGAGCAGACCCGAGTCGGAAAGAAACATCGGTCTCGGCGGTACAAGAGCAGACCCGAGCCGGAAATTAACATCGGTCTCGGCGGTACAAGAGCAGACCCGAGCCGGAAGGAAACATCGATCTCGGCGGTACAAGAGCAGACCCGAGCCGGAAGGAAACATCGATCTCGGCGGTACAAGAGCAGACCCGAGCCAGAAAGAAACATCGGTCTCGGCGGTACAAGAGCAGACCCGAGCCGGAAATGAACATCGGTCTCGGTGGTACAAGAGCAGACGAACATCGGTCTCGGTGGTACAAGAGCAGACCCGAGCCGTAAAACATATATCAACAAAACGGACTCGGCGGTACAAGAGCAGACCCGAGCCGTAAAACATATATCAACAAAACGGACTCGGCGGTACAAGAGCAGACCCGAGCCGTAAAACATATATCAACAAAACGGACTCGGCGGTACAAGAGCAGACCCGAGCCGTAAAACAAATATCAAAACCATTGTGTGAGCCATAATAAAAAAGCATAATCAAATGTCAACCTAAGACAGAAAAGGTCTTACTCACCTTTTTGGGATCTGTTGCCTTCCGCTTTTTCGCCTCTTTTCCGACTGGCTCCGGCTTCAAGCCCCTCATTATTCGTCTCTTCCATCCTCTCCAGTTTGTCCATCATGGATTTTAGAAGGATTTGATTTTCCTCCCTATCTTTCTTCATATTTTCCTCCATCTTCTCCATCCAATCTGCTGTTGAACTCCCTGACGACCAGTGATTTCCATCTTCTTCCATCGTCTTACTACGCGAGCTTTTTGGGATCTGTTGCCTTCCGCTTTTTCGCCTCTTTTCCGACTGGCTCCGGCTTCAAGCCCCTCATTATTCGTCTCTTCCATCCTCTCCAGTTTGTCCATCATGGATTTTAGAAGGATTTGATTTTCCTCCCTATCTTTCTTCATATTTTCCTCCATCTTCTCCATCCAATCTGCTGTTGAACTCCCTGACGACCAGTGATTTCCATCTTCTGCCATCGTCTTACTACGCGAGCTGCTTTTTGTAACATTCCCCACAGACGGCGCCAACTGTTGACGGCTGATTTTGGTCTCAGGATAATATGGGAATATCACCTCCGAGATAATCCTCATTCAATAGTGAATTTGTTTGGTTATGGGGGACCAAAAGCAAACTTAGCAAAAGACAGATAAATACGCCAATCGACAAGGAGATTTAACGTGGTTCGGCGGATCTTGGTCCGACCTACGTCCACGGGCACAAACAGGATGATACTTTTTATTACTGAAATATGCTTCTCGGATCTTTTTTGTGTTTACAAGTCAGAGCTTGATGATTCTGATGCCCACTTTTTACCTTCAACTTGTTACCCCCTTTACCTATGCTCTACCCTCCTATTTATAATAGTGTAGAAATCATATTCCTATTTGTACAAGAATTTCCTAGTTGAAACAATTTCGTTTCCCATAAGGATTCCTAGTCAAAACTGTTCCCTTTTCCCATAAGGATTCCTAATCAAAACTACATTTACTTCATTTATCCTATTAGGATATTAACTCACTAGTTTTCCTCATGAAAATAGGATAACTTGTCATCTTATCCACAAGGATAGGGTATTATCTTCAGGAGCACGCCTCGCTATATGGTCGGTCTTCATGAGGTCGGTCACATAGTTTTTTGTACTGAGAGTACTGCTGTCGACCTGATAATTGCCCGTCATCCAATCTTTAAGTGGTCGGGTTAACGATCTTAAGTGCTCGGCCCCTGACTCATGTGGTCGGGTCGGTATTAATGATCCGGACCAATAAGGGAATTACCCTTTTACCCCTGTCGTGCTGCTTAAATGACATAGTGCCCGGAAAACACCATCAACAGAATGAATAGGGGATAAAATATGAATATAAATATAGTCAATGTCAATTCATGAATGTATTTTAGATTAAATAAGTAGAATCTTAGAAAATTTATATGATTAATTATATAACTCATTAGTAGGGGTAGGGGTGATTGAAAAGTTCAAGATCCGCCCGGCCAGATTTGAGGATAAAATTTTAATTTTTGGGTTCGGGTCGGATTTAGACAAAATCTTATGAACCTGACTCGAGCATTGTTTCTATAAATAAGAATATCTTTTTTAATTATATAAATTAATATTTAATTTTAAATACATACGCTTACAATTAAAATATTAATGTACAATCCAAAAAAACACTAAAAACATTGACATTCTTATTTTTTTTATTTTCATTTTTAAATATTAAAAAAAATTAAAAAATGAATTATTTATTATAATAAATAAAAAATTATTATTTTTAAAAAGCCCAATCTGATCCCAACCTGACATGGCTAGGCATAATCCAAGCCTCGACCGAGCTTGGTAAAGCTCAGGCCCATTCTCACCCTTATTCATTAGGAGCTTGTTCTTATTTTGTCCGATGTTGTCTTCCTTGCGTTGTCTATTTTTATTAGGGGTGGTATTCACTAAATTCGAATTCGATTGATTTATTAAACGAATCCTGATATTAGGATTCGAATTCGATTCGTTTAATAAATGAATATTCGTATTCGATTCGTTTATTCGTTTACATAAATCAAACGAATCGAATCGAATTTAATATTCATTTACTATTCACATCCGATTCGTTTACTATTCGCATCCGATTCGTTTACTATTCGCATCCGATTCGTTTATATCAAATTAAACGAATCGAATTTTGTTTGTTTAATAATCAAATATTCATATTCGAATTCGATTCATTTAATCAA
>SKCR01004671.1:0-26397 GCA_019454045.1 Zanthoxylum bungeanum | reverse complement strand
TATGGTTGCGTAATTCTAAAATAGGTTCTAGAAAGATAGTATACTTAGATATTGTTAGATTAGTTTAAAACTATCGGGAATTGTTGTTCCGATTTTCTTGAAAATCAAGATGGTTAGTGACTTAGTTACTAAGTCACGATTAGTAATCTAAATAGATATATGTTTTAAGACATAGTTATCTAGAGAGTATAGTTTCTTGTGCAGTAAGAATTGACATGAATTAGTTCATGTCTCGAGATTCTTGACTGGCATTAAGAAAATCCCATTAGTATTTGCTTATCTTATGATGACGTTTCTTGGCTTTAGTGACTTGTAGAAGTCATGTGTCTGACACAGTTTGCTGATCAATTATTTGCAATTGTTGTGAATAATTGAACGCAAATTATGAAGCTAAAGAAATGAGATGTGTATAGTTGTGTATACAGAATATCGATTCTCACAATACGACAACTGTAGGTATTGCATACCAGATCTCCCGTCTAGTTAATTAAAATAATATTTAATAATTGTTTTGATATTTGATATCAGAACTTGTGACTATTGGATAGTTAGTTGTTCTATATAAACCGTTGTTACATATTTTAATATGACTAGTAGTGTCATTAATGAAAAGATAAACATTAAGAAAATATTCAGTTAACTAAATAACTTAGAACAATACTTTATGAGATTTTATCACATAAGCATAAGATGCTTATTCCGTATGTAAAGGATGGTCTGATACGAGATCATACCATATATCCTTATCCATTTAATGAATATTGTAGTCAGGATGCGATTAAATCTCATTTAACCAATGATTGTCATTGGACCACAGATTTATTAAACTAATACATTGAATGTATGTAGTTTAATGAATTAGTAATTGTCTTAGATAGTTTTCTTTACTCCGTAACTTAGTTAATGAATTGTCATTACTTAGTTACGTGTTTCTAATAGAGAACATGTTGAACGTCTTGAATTGTTTGAGAACTTTCAATATGTTTCTGATGAAACGCGAATAGAATAATTTGAATGGTTCAAAGATATTCTATTTGAAGTGTTGAAAACTATAACTTTAAAATTCATCGTGAATCTTTGAATTGTTCAAAGATGTTTGATATAATCAAACATGTGAATTTAAGGCAATTATGTCTAAATTTATTTAATGAATGAGATTCTTACTCAATATTAAACTTCCACGATTCCATCTTGATGGAATTGGTCAGTGGGAGTAATTGAATCTTATATTATTTGATTCGTTGATATTGAGTGTTGCCGGATTTATTTTTTCAATACTCTTGGGGTTATGCTCCAATAACTCTTACTCATCATTTTAATTAAGGTTCCATTAGTTTCTACAAATACGTATATGATATGTATAGTAGAAAATTTGAATCTTGAAAAGTTTGAGATTTGAAACTTTCTTTTGTATAATTGAAAGTACTTGCGCCTCGAAGGTACAAGTAAAATTTATTATTTATTCTATTTAATAGAATATTGTATTCTATTTGATAGAATATTGATGAGCGGAAAATATATCAATATTTACCGCCGCTTTTACCTAATATTTTGTTTAGTTTCTCGGGTTTGATGAATGTTTTGATGTGTTTTAGTTTATTTTGAAGATAAAATAAAATCGGGACTTAATGGAATCAATCAGGACGAAATGTGGAACAAATAAGGGCAAAAACTGGACTTGACATTTTGATTTTGGAGATTGGAAACTTGAAATGGCGTTCTAACGAAGTGGAATTTCAGAAATTGCAACGTTACTCAATTGTCGTATTTTGGCCATAACTTCTTACTCCGATATCAGATTGAGGTGATTCAAGTTCCACATTAAAGAAGACTCAAAGATCTACAACTTGTAAGTTCATAATAATTTCTAATTCTGACGTTTCCATGACCGAAATTGATAAAACATTTGAAAGTGTGTTTTGTGTAATTATTTAAGTCATTTTCAAAATAAAAATAATAAAAATAAAAAATAAAAAATAAAAATTGTCAAACTTCCACCAAACATGCTTGCATTTTGGTGGATGATTTGGTGTCATGTTTGGTACCATGTTTGGTGCCATGTTTGGTGGAGCAATTGGTGGAGAAATTGGTGGAAGCCTTTAGATTTGCCTATAAATACCAAGCCATTTCATTTGTAATTCTCATGCTTTCCTTAGGTTGTTGTAAGGAATTTAAGGATTACATCTTGTTTGTATTTATTTTCAATATTTTAATTATGTATTTTTATTTTCACTAATAGTAATAGTTTATTTTCTTTTATGTTTAGTAGTTAAATTTCCGCTGGGGGAAGAGTGGAGCTTTTATTATTTTAGTTTAGATCAATCTCTCGTTATTATAATATGGAAATTATAATTTAATAATATGGACTAAAGGTTATACCACCTTAATGGTTGGTTTTATTTATTTGACATAATGTGACACCGCCTATATGGCCGGTTTTTATGTGACAGATGATTACCGCCTATATGACTGGTTTATGGACAAATAATAACACCGCCTTTATGGTCGGTCCGACTTAATTGAAAATCTGACTTAATCAGGATACCGAATATATGGTCGGTTGGTAATATCATTGATAATTTCTATATTATAATAAATGAGATTTCTAAATTAGAAATAGTAAATGTGGATCCCCTAACCCCCATCATTTTATTTTTATTCTATGGAAGTGATGAAACACAATATTAACATGCTTAATAATTGATTTAATTATATTATGGGTAATACTTTAGTTTGTTTATTGAATCTTAAGCCTAATACTTCTTGTTGCCTGATCACCAATAAGATTGATATGGTAAACTTAAAATGAACTTGGAAAATAAATTTTAGGTTTCAGCCTTAGATTCAATAGCTCACGATCTTCATTGATGATAGATAACCCTTTAATAGATTTCCTTACAGGATAGACATATACCTGTCGGGCGGGGGTAGCCATAATTGAAACTTGAACCTAATGAATTCAGGTAATATGGTTAACATAGACATATGATTAATTGGGTTATTTGGGTATTTGCATCTGACCATCGACAGAGGCTTTTGCATATTTTCCTGTTCCAGGTTAGCAAACTAGTTTATTACACATATATAAGAGAATCAATTCATCATTAGAGTAATATTGTGTGGAATCACAACCCTAGATATTTGTGTCTTTTGTTTATTTTCCTTAGTATTTTCTTTTGTTTATTTTATTTATTTAATCAGCGAATCCACATTCAACCAACCATTCAAGCGATCATTCTCTTCTCCCTTAATTAGATACCTGTAAATAAATAGTATCAATAATTAATAACAACAGTAGGAATTAAGTCCTCGTGGGATCGATATTTTTATACTACTTGAACGATACGTGCGCTTGCGTTATACGCGTGTGATTACGCACCGGTCAAGTTTTTGGCGCCGTTGCCGGGGACTTATTTTTATTGAGTTAATAATTTTGAAGCTATCTAATTTACTTGTATCTAATTTTCTTTGTATTTATAATTTGTATTTCTTTCTTTTATTTTTCAGGTGGTTGACATGGATCTTAGTTGGGTGATAAAAGAATTACGAGTTTTACGAGGTGAAGATACACCCCAAATCAGGGAGCAGCAGTCCAGTTTTCTGAGGCCTGTTGTACAGCCCAACAACTATCACTGGATGTCAGAAACAAGCAAAACTACATTTGCTCAATAGAACGCAATGGGGAGATGCGAGGTATGTGATGGTAACCACCCGAGCATAAACCACTACTACAATTCAGGGTGGCAGAACTATCAGAAACCTTAATATATTGAACCATCATATTTCTCTGACCCCTATTTTTCATCGTATCCACCATCAACTTTTGATCTTCATCAAGAACCAGAACCATCAGAGGAAGATCAATTGATTCACATGCTCAAGGATTGGTTCGAGGAACGGGAAGCTCAAATTGATGCACAATTTCAGAGTCAAGCGGAATCCATACAGAAGATGACAGATCAAATTAGACAATTAACAGACAACCTGAATTACATATCTCACAGAGCAGATGACACTGACAAAACATTCGAGTACCAAGCATTTCACGATGACACTTTAGCAAAGGAGGAGGCTGAGCAGTATCAAGAATTTGAGGTATCAGTTCAGGAACCCGAACCAACAAAGTCTCGATTTGATTTTTATTATTCGGACTCTGACGAGGATGAAGAAGTAGAGCTGTTTGTGCCAAAAAAAATTGAGGATGGAATTATGTATCCTCAAAATGAAGATCTCAGAGCTTCTATTGCATAAATATTTGAAGAAGATCGACCTGAGCTAGTCATATCAACCACAGAGGATGAAGACCTAAAATCAGACATCTCTTTACTTCCTCAGGTTGACACTTATGGAGCATGCATTTCACAAATGACAGATGAAGAACTGAATGCGGAAATTTTAAAATACATATGTGAAGAAAAGGTGGAACAAGATGCAGGACAAATGGAGGAGCAAATAACCGACCATATTGAAGATCTCATACATTCAGGAGAAACATCACTGTTATGGGGAGTACAAATCAAAGACATCACCCAGATCCTTGACATGATGGAAATTCTATTCAAAGTCAAGCACCATACGAGACCTCCTGATTTTCTTTCTGGAATCATTGGAAAGAAAAAGATAAAAAAGGTGACACAAGCACTGAATATGACAAAATTCTTTTTGCCACTTTACCGTTGGAAGAGACCCTTCAAAAGCAACGCTCATGGGATTGTCTTTAATCGGACATCCAAAACCACACTGAAACCTCATTGACAGATGTATTTCATTCACGTCTGGCTGAAGACGAAAAATTTAGCACTACCAGGGAGGCAACCCATGCAATTTGTTGTAATTTTTATTTTCATATTTTGTGTATACATGTTGTAGAGTTTTTAATTTTGTGTGTTAATTTTTTTAGGGAAAATCACAAACGGAGCATTTAAGGCAAAGAAAGATAAGAGGAATGGTGTTTGGCAATCACAAAGAGGAGAGCTAATTAATTAGTGATGGCTGAGTAAGGAATGAATTCTTGAGACGCATCCTGATGAATTTATACCAAGCGAGTGGCGTATTGCGTACACAATTACGTTGCCTTAATAATTGCTTTGATTTGCTTTTCTGTAGTAATTATCTTTATGTTCACCGACATGATCCAGACTTTTTGACATTTCACGATTTATTTTATTGTTTAGCTAATAAATAGTCCTTTGGAAGATACTAGTGCTATTATTACTCACCCATTTTCAGGTGCTATAAATTTAACTTATCATTGCACTTTTGAAGGCATCCAGATTTGAGAAAGAAATACATAAAAAAAAATGTAAGCTACTTCAAGAAGATGAGTTGTAAACATCTGTGTGTTTTGCGGTACTAGTGTTGGTTCGAAATCAGAGTACATAGCAGCAGCACATGAATTGGGTCGAGTCATAGCTGAAAGGAATATGCACTTAGTATATGGCGGAGGCAGTCTTGGATTAATGAGGATCATTTCAAAGGCCATACAGGAAGGAGATAGTCAAGTTTTGGGAATCATCCCAAAACCCTTGGCGGAGGCAAATCTGATTGGGCCATCAAACAGAGAGGAACTGGTCGTGCCAGGTATGTCTGAACGACTGGTGGAAATGATTAAACGTGCTGATGTTGTTATTACTTTGCCAGGTGGCTTGGGTACATTGGAGAAAATTTTTACAGTGTTATCTTGGGCGAACTTGAACATACACCAAAAACCGATTAGACTGTTTAACGCTGATGGATTTTATGATTTTATTTGTGTATTTTTTGATGATGTCCAGAGAAATGGATTTGTGTCAAAACCTTTAAAAGAATCATATTCACTGCCAGAACTGCCCAGGATTTAATAGACCAAATCTTAGCCTTTGAACCACAAATTGACCCTATCATTTCCAAGATAAAATGGTTTGATAATGATCGTGGTAAGAAGCATCGGATAAATCTGGATCTTAACCTTTAATTTCTTTCGAGATGTAGAATTTCAGATAACCAGGTACTATCTTCTAAACACATCTTCTACTTCTTAAGACATTGGGGATAATGTCTCATTTAGGTTTGGGGGAGGGGAATAGTTGACTAGTATCTTGTTTTTATGTTGTGTTAATTTTAGTCAAAAATTTTCAAAAAATTCAAAAAAATTATAAAAATTAAAAAAATATATTTTGTTTTTGTGTTTTTAATTTGATTAATCATGTGAAATTGGTGTGAGATAACTGTGTAAGGAATTTCCACTCATGAGACGTATCTCAACCTATTTCGTAACAAGTTAATTTTTGTTTATTTCCTTTTGAATTATTTAATTTGTGAATTCTCCATAATACTGACTAAATTGGATCTTCATATATTCAGTTGACATGTATTATCAACATGCATGGTAACATACAGCCATGAGATGTATTTGAAAAGTTTGTAATATTCAGTGCTCTAGTCTAATTGGAGGAAGCATCTAAAAAGCAATGGAATAGAAAAAAAGAAAAAAGTGTGTGTAAAAAAAGGTCTGAGATCCGAGTCATTAAGTCCGTATGGGTGTTTTAACACCTAGTGTCCTAAAACCAATTGGCTTGGGAGTCACTGGCCCAAAGCTCGCTACATGGATCAAAGATGTTATAAAAAGAAAAAGAAAAATATGAAATCCGAGTAATTAAGTCCGTATGGGTGTCTTAACCCCTAATGCCCTAAAGCCAACTAGTTTGAGAGTCACTGGCCCAAAGCTCGTTACATGGATTGAAGATGTTGCTTTCTTTATTTTATGCAAAAAAAGAAAAAAGAAAAAAAAATCCATTGCTAAAAAGGTGTGAATTGAGATATAACTTTAGGACAAAAATATTACTCTCTTTTCAACTACACTTTTGAATATTGTAGGCACAATGATTTGATTAATATCTTGTTGGTTGTGTATATGAAGAATGGTAAAAATAATCGGAAAATTTACTAATTTGGTAATTTAGAAAGAAAGAAAACAACTACTAACTTGGATAAGAAGTTTCACTTATTTAGTCACTAACTTGTTTATTCTTTTTTCTCTTGTCTTTTTGCATTTGTGTGCATTCGATTGACGTTTGTGGGTATCATCACTGTAAGCTCTCATGAGACTACAACTCGTCCACTAGGGACACCTAGGGGTTTAAAGGCTTGTTGCATACGCTAAATGCAACCGTGATCCATACGAAAGTGGCTTAGTTTAATTTTAATTGTTTATTGTATTATATTTTGTTGTTTTGCTCGAGGACCAGCAAAATGTTAGTTTTAGGGGTGTGATGAGCGGAAAATATATCAATATTTACCGCCGCTTTTACCTAATATTTTGTTTAGTTTCTCGGGTTTGATGAACATTTTAATGTGTTTTATTTTATTTTGCAGATAAAATAAAATCGCGACTTCATAGAATCAATCAGAACGAAATGTGGAACAAATAAGGGCAAAAACTGGACTTGACATTTTGATTTTGGAGATTGGAAACTTGAAATGACGTTCTAACTAAGTGCAATTTCAGAAATTGCAAAGTTGTGCAATTGTCGTATTTTGGCCATAACTTCTTACTCCGATATCAAATTTAGGTGATTCAAGTTTCAGATTAAAGAAGACTCAAATATCTACAATTTTAAAGTTCATAATAATTTCGAATTATGACGTTTCCATGATCGAAATTGATAAAATATTGAAAGTGTGTTTTAAAGTCATTTTCAAAATAAAAATAATAAAAATAAGCTTATAAATTTTGTTTCATGTTTCTTGAAGATCTATTGAGATCTAGGATTTCTTCTTTGTTATAAAATTTGGGGTTTCTGGTTGTGGTGGATGAATTGGAAGCTTGTGTGCATGTGTGAAGTAGTTTTGGATGTAATTAGTGTAATTATTGTCCAAATTGATCATTTGATGATAAGTTTCTATTCTAGAGTGTTATGACCACTCTGTAATGCCTAGAATTGTTCTTGGGAGATTCATATGTGGTGACTTGAATTGGTGTTGAGATTAATGTTGAAAAATTGGATTTAAAGCATGAAATTAGGCTTTTTCGATTTCTGGATCAGACCTGGAATTGTTCTGTTTTTGATGATGAAAATGATGTCTTATGAATGTATTGGATGTTTTTTGGGAGTTGGAACAAATTCCGGAAAGTGTTTCAGAGTTGAAATAAGCGAAAACGGCCAAAAACAGCGTTACCGGGTGACTTTTGAGCCAGTCAGGTGACGGCTATCCAAACAGTGAATTTGTCACTGTTTGGGTAGCCCATGAACTGCCTTAACACTATTGGGGTTGACCTGGGCAGTCCCCATAAGTGTCGGGTGGTCAGTTCGGTCAAAAACGTATTTTGCGTCATTTTGTGGAAAAACGTTTTTCGTAAAAGTTTCGCGACATTTCCTTTATATTTATGTCGCTATTTGATATCGAATAAATGTGTTTAGGTGAAATATGAATAAATTATTCATATTGGATATTGAATAATTTTTTCGGTAATTTGAAAAAGTTTTAAAATTACGATTTCGCCCGAACCGCGCTTCTGCTGCGCCCATCGCCCAAAACCCCAACACATGAGCCTCATTTTTTTTCTTCTTGCCTTTGCCTTGAGTCTTATTATTTCTACAGTCCTTTGCCATGTGACCACCTTTTCCACAGACGAAGTACTTTCCCTTGAAGTTTTTGTCCCCTTAGGAAGAGCTAGCTCCACTGTTTCTTTCTCTTTTTGCTACTTTTTCCACCCTCAACGATGTTGGTCTTAGACTCCATGGTCTTATACCTGGCCTTCTCAGACTTCCTTTTGTCCTCTTTAATTAGCAATCGAACACTTAAATCTCCAAGGCTCGTCTATTTTTTATTTTGTTTCCGATAACTCCCGAAGTCCTTCCATGATATAGGCAACTTATCAATGATTGTGGAAACTTGAAATGTCTCACAGAAGTTCATCCCTTTATCTAATATTTCATGAATGATCAGCTTAGTTCACTCAATAGAGATATCACCGTCCTTGAATCTATCATTTTGTAGTCCAGGAATCTACCTATAATAAATTATTTTTGTCTGAGATTCTCTGTTTTATGCTTATTCTCAAGAGATTCCCAAAGAATCTTCACATAAGTAATGTCTTGGTACATATTGTATAGGATATTGTCAAGACCCCAAGAAATATGTTTTGCATAAGAAATCGCTTTGCTACCATGCCTCAACCTGCAATTGCCAAGCCATTTTAGTTTCTCCCTCCACATGAATATGAGAGGTTTCCTTGAGAAACTTGGCCAAATGCAGCGTAGTCAGGTAGAATAATATTTTATTTTACCATTGTTTAAAGTTTGCTCCACCAAACTTAGCCGACTTCTCTCCATGAGCAATCGGCACTGTGATACTTTCACTAGTCATGTGTAACTGAAAATTCATGACCACAGTAACAAATACCCAATTAGTAACACATCTTTGCAAGACAAATGCACAATGATCCGATTTGTGTATATCAAATACCAAATCCCCACTCGTTAGTCTTTTTAGGATATTATTATAAAACTACACCATATAATACAAGTTCACATTTGTGACTAAAAGTCACCCACAATAAATTATGTATATTTTTTGTACTTTTTCAAATGAAATCAATTAAATAATAATTTTAGAAGAAATTAATTTTTCACAACACAAAGTCTTTGTAATACACTTTTAATTCTCAACCAAGTTTATAACAAACCAAGTATAAACAATGAAAAATTAATTTTCCAGATTTTAGTCAACTTTATCACAGACTAAACTAATTGTATACATGTGATAATTGAAAATGCTTTAAATAACTTAAATATATAATAATCAAGTTTATAATTTTGAGGGAAATTATCACCTCACCACCCAAAAATTATATGATGCTCGAAAAAATATAATTTTGAGAAAATTATTGGAGTTGGTGCTTGGAGCGCCAATCCGAATAATGTATTGTACATTATATTTTATTATTTACTAATAAAATAACTACATTTTCATTTCAAACCTTATTAATGGTAATGTAATTATACATATTAGATTGATATATAAATATGTTAAGAATGACACCGACCTTAGAATAGTCATGTAATAATATTGGACACTGGGTGGTCCGACATTGGGATAATATTAGTATTATAAACTATTCTTAAAGTAAATATTCATAATCGTTGGTTTTTGAATACAGTCGAATTCCTATAACCTATAAGACTATTATATGTCGTATATTGGAATTGGAGTTCCAATGGTTTAACCTGATGTATTATGAACAAGGGAAGCTCGTATAGACATGTGATTATTCATTGAAGCAAATACTGAATGACTCATATGTGATTCATAATAGTTGGAAGTACACACCACTGTCAATATGATTCTCCTCTAGTTGAGTAGCATATGTGATCCTTTGACTATAAGATAACATTAATTTTGTGTGTGATACTACATACTTTGATGCTATATATGTCAGAGACATTTCATGATTTGACTGCTAGATGTTCGTTGGGTGTGGACCGATGCACTCGTTAATCAAGTGCGTATCAAGATAGGATTTGTCGGTGCATATATGTACCATAATGGGTTAAGGTATCCAGATGATTAGTTACGATTCTTAAGACTTTGGCCAAAACCGATCAAGTAGGGTGGATTACATATATCAGAAATGGTGTTATGATTAGTTGTAAAGAATAATGGATATGTCGACAATATGAGATGTGCGCCTCAAAAAATTGACGGTGTAATTTATATTTCCTAAGCACAACTCGGATAGCCTACAACAGAGGTATTGTTAAACATATGTGATGACCTCGACTTGTATAGTTCAGAAAGGTCGTTTGTGTTCTTCGCGAATTCGGAGGTGGCCGAATTACGTACATATAAGCTAGACTTATATGACGAACGTGTCTGGACTTAGAGAGTCCGATAATATGAAGTGTACTTGTTAAGCAATTGGGTAGCCGATAATGTTTGATAATAAATAATATTTGATATTATAATTATCAATTAAAATAATTAAGTATTATTGGATAAAATTAATTATTTACTTTGACTCAATTGAATTAATTGGATTAAACCAAAATCATACAAGGGCTTTGTTATAATTTCATAAATATCTCTACAATTGGAGGATATTTTGATAATTACAAATATGTAATAATATGTGTATTTGGCTTGATTTAATTGGATTAAATCAAAGTCGTAAACAATCAACTAATCCATTGGTTAAACTTTGTTTTGATTTAATTGGATTAAATCAAAGAGGTAGACAAATATGATTAGTCACACCTAATTATAAATATTTGGACAAATTGGATTAAGTCCACCTAAAAGTTGATTAAAACTTTTATTAATTAAAAATTGCATAAGTTTTGCTATAAAAAGGCAAGCTTGAGTTTAAGAAAGTTAAGCTTGTGAAAGCTAAAACAAGAAAGAATTAGAAATATTAGCCTAAGTAAAAGAAGTGTTTAGGGAAGTTTTGGAAGTTCTCTACAACATTTCAAAAAGGAGAAATCAAGATTGGATATTGGAATCAAGCTTGCTAGCTTTGAAAGTTCTCTCCAATATTTCAATAAGGAGAAGAAGTTGGATCTTGGTATCAAGCTTACAAGGTAAGTTTGATCTTCTCTAAAACTATGTTTTCATTAGCGAGTTATCATTAGTGAAACATATAGTGATGTATTATGTATTGGATACATAATAACATAGTTTGATGTTGAAATTAGGCTAATAAAATGTGTATGGATGATTTGGAAGTAGAAACACAATATGCTTGTGATTTAGTCAAAATATTTATATTGAACATAAACATAAAATTACAGTTTGGAACTTTAGATAATAGCTTGGAGATATGGCTACCATTCTAGAATGACTTGACCATCTTTGGGTGACTTCAAATTATTCATGAGTCATTTCATTGTAGGATTCTATTTTGGTTCTTGTTTTGATTCAAAGAAATACATATACATATACGTGTGTGTGTGTGTGTTTATTGTATAACATGTGTTGAGGTTGGTTATGAAATTAAAATTATTTTGGGTGTTAAGGCGCCACCATGTGCATGATCCGATTTTCTCATATTTTGATTTTTCTGGACTCTGATTTATCCCTAGTTTTTTCCTATACACTTGTAATAGAATATAGTATTCGATTAATTTTTTTTAAAATACACCCATGCTCAATTACCATAGGTTAGATCCATTTCCACTGCGCGGGGTACCGATCTGACTGTTGGGGTCCCATATTTGCCCCAACAAAAATTTCATATATGCACCCAAAATTTATTAAAATGGTCAATTTTCACCCAAAAATTAAAGAATTTTTATCATATATCCACTCGAAATTTAACTGGTGTTCGAAAAAATACACAATTTTTTTTTTATGGTAAATGTTTATTTTTTAAGAAATTTGGGTGTACAAATGTCATTTACTCAAAATTGGGCGTTTTTTTGTACATCGGATAATTTTCGGACAGATAGATGATAATTTCCCTAATTTTCCTAATTTTAATAAAAAAATTACACTTAGAAAAATAAAATTATGTTTTTTTTTTCTTTTTGGAGGGGCGACCGTCCGTTGAACTACCAAAGAAAAAGGGTAAACCAATGTGATCATGACATTGTAGGTGCTTGCGATCGGACGGATGCGACTTCCCTCAGTTGGTTTGGGTGGCATAGCCCGTTGCAGAAGTCCCCCCTTTTTTTGATCCATTTCTTTAGTCTTTAGGAAGCCAAAGCTTTACTTTACTAAAAAAATAAGGCTCGCCCTTATAGCTTATGGGGGCGCTCACTTTTTTTGGCTAAGCCGTCTCTCTTTCTGGGTGAGACCGAGAGAAAGAAAGGACGGGGGGCAACCATGCATGGTACTTCTCGACCGTGTCTCCGAGGGACAGTTGAACGAGCGACTCATGAATGCTGCCGGGTTGGACGAGCCAATAACTCGAACGCGTTCGGTCTGTTTTTTGAGCAAGAATCACAGCGTTACCTTACCTTCACAAATTATTCATTATATGATTTTCCTAAATTATTAGACAATTATTGAATAAATCATAAACACAGGTCAAGAATCATATGTGCTAGATGTTACTGTACTTAAATCACATTCTCACCATAAATAATTAAAGCCCAAAGCATCCTAAGAACGACTTGTGTTCGTGTCATGTTCGTTCAGTATTCGAACGAATCATTCCAGTGACTTCACATTCGAGTGGCGTTCGTTACCACTTTCGAA
Organism: Zanthoxylum bungeanum; assembly: GCA_019454045.1. NCBI lineage: Eukaryota > Viridiplantae > Streptophyta > Magnoliopsida > Sapindales > Rutaceae > Zanthoxylum > Zanthoxylum bungeanum. The sequence goes on along the minus strand of SKCR01004671.1, from coordinate 13,221 downwards.
TGTGGTTTGCAGAACAATGCGCATTCGTCATGCGTTCAACTAGTGTTTGAACGCCCTTGCGTATTATGCTTATGTTGAACGCGTTTTGAAGAATATTCAGGACATGTATGCATAAATCATGTAGGAAACAGAGTTTACAATACAAATATTAATAAGCTCTTAAGATTGTTGGCAGAATGTGCATTGTTTAATTAAATTATGCATAATTCACATACAAATTAATGAAATAATTAACAAACATCATACATGCATAAACAAAAATCAAAGTAATTTAGATAACCCTAAAAATTCTAATTAAAGTGTGGGAGAAAATTAAATCAAAACCAAGCCGAGTTTCACTCTTTCCTTTAGAACTTATTAGTCCTGCTTTGCTACATTACGAAACTATGGTTAACGTTGATTCTTGGTGGCTTCTTGATTAAGGGGTACTTCTTGGATCAAGATCAATGAACTAAGAAATGGCAGAAACTCTTTTTTTTTTTAAGTAAACGTTTAGACTCTATAGTTTTGTCTTATTTCTCTATTTAAAAAAAAAAAAAAATAATACAATGGGTCTATACATAGAGATGAATGGTTGCCATTAAAAATGTGGTTGCAATTCTTCAAAGGGTTATATCCTTTCAATAAACCCTTATACTTTAAAGGATTATATATCATTTCAATTGTATTTTTTCTAAATGCCACAAATTAAATGACATATATTTCCAATAAAACACCCTTTAAATATATTTTCAATTTTGAAAATTTCCAACACTTGCATTTACTTATTTTATTTTCCTTTTTTATGACAAAATATGACAAAAGCTATAGAGTAGTTTATTTATTTGACATTAAATTTGTGTTACTATATTGATGGGATTCAGTAGGAGTAGCTATACTTTAAATGAAAATAGTAGAAAGGCCAGCTTTTGCCTAATTGTTGAATCATTCCAACATCTAATTAGACTGTTATTATTACCAATAATAAATCACATGCACTGATGCGCATTAATCTTTCGGAAAAAAAATAGGAAAAAATATACCATAGCTTTATCTCTGATGTCACCTTCTGACAAAGAAAAATACAGAAATTTGCTATGAAAATTAGCAAGAATATATGATATTTCTAAAAGTTCCAACATGCACAACTTTATTTTCAGAAATATAACTCTGGTATGTTCAAAAGAAAAAAAAAAATAACAATTAAATAGTGTTGTATTGCTCAAATTTTATAGTAAATTACAAACGTTCGTATTAAAAAAATACAATACTATTTTAAGCGATATAATGTTAATATTTTTTTTTTTTGAAAAAAAAAATGTTATATTGCTCAAATTCAATGCAAAATACGAACGTGGACGGCAGAGAAGAAATTATTCTGGAATTTTGTCAAACGGTGTGAGCACGAGTGATATCATTTTTTATAACATGATGACTCCAGTTCCAGCCTCACTCTCTCAGCAGCCTCATGCAAAATAATCAAATATCAGTTGCCATAATATAATGATTAATTAACTCGACAAACAAAAAATAACTTGATATTTCCTTTTACCTTCGCTATAAAAATCTCAATTTAACGATGTTTACCATAAAAATTGTTGATAAAAATATAATGATATAATATCAACAGGTCCCTAAGGGACGTGACTTGATGGTGTATGGTTCAAGATTTGACCTTCAGGTCGTGAGTTCGAATTCAGGGAGTGCGTTTCTTGTAAGAGTCTGAAATAGCCGAAGGTTTTTACTTGCTTCGCTTAAGTTCAAAAAAGGTGAGCTGACGGCGAGATTTCCAATGATTTTAAATAAATAATAAATAAATAAATAAAAAGATATAATATCAACAGAAAATGAATGACATAATATCAACAGAAAATGACGGATGAGATCCATAGTTGAATGAAATATCATAAATTGATCTCCGGATTTAGTGACAGAATTTTAATGTGAAGGAAGCTCGTATTGTTGTGAGTAAGCAAAGCAAGCATCAGTGGAAGGGTTCACGTTGATACTCTAGGAGAGGAATTTTTTGATGCAATGGAGGTACGAGTGATCAACAAATTAATAAATGATATGTATGATTTAATATCTATTTTTTTAGTTGTTTTTTAATATTTTGACACACGTAATAATAAATTATTGGATTGTTGTATAAATAATGTAATAGCTCCGTTATATTGTAGATTTTCTCTATATAACAGCCTTTGTACTGTGCCACATCAGCAGTTTTAATTATGAGCAAACGGCATCTTAGCATCAAGTGATTGCACATGCTTATTGCTTTCCATGAAATTATTATAGCTATAGTTTGTTAGCTTTATATGTTGAATTAGATTCATTGAGTCATGTATATAATAAATAGAGTGTCTGTATTCTTTTCATTTCATCAACTGAAAAATGATGAGGAATCAAATCTAGATCTGAGAATTAGTTACTCTCATTTTCTTAGTGTTATATAATTCTCAATATGAAAGTTATGACGTGAGAATATTAAGGTCCGAATTTAGATTTTTATGCTACTTGACTGGAGAAGATTCATATTGACGTTAGTGTATCATCTATTAGGAAATCTTCGGTGTGTCTTTCGGTGTTTATCAAATAAACACCTACACATCTATATGAGTCTCCCGAGACTCATGGTTCATTGGGATAAATCATTGGACCTACACGACATGTATTGGTCTCAACGGATTTTACTCACTGACTCGTGTTAGTAAATCTTGACCAGAAATTATATTTGAGAATATATTTCTAGTAGTGACACTTCCCAATATCAATTACAAACTACTTTATAACTGCGCAATAATATATATATAACAAAACCAGATTTAGTTTCAATTTAATTAAATTGGATCGAATATATATAATAAAAGACAAGAGGTGCGACCATAAATAAATAATATTATGGAAAAAGATATTGTTCGTATTCATGAATCAGACATGAATACGATCTGAATTGACATTCCGAACACTAACCCTAACATGTGCCACATCAGCAGTTTTAATTATGAACAAATGACATCTCAGCATCAAGTGATTGCACATGCTTATTGCTTATGAAGTAATTATAGCTATAGTTTGTTAGCTTTATATGTTGAATTAGATTCATCGAGTCATGTGTATAATAAATAGAGTGTTTGTATTCACTACAAGAATTAGACCATTTAGCGTCGAATTATTTCGATGCCATAAGTGAACGTTTCGACGCAAAAGCCATTTAGCGTCGAAAAAATTAGACGCAAAAATGGACGATAAAATGTCGACGACAATCACTTTTAGCGTCGAAATAAATAAATGCGATGCTAAAAAACAGTATTCTGCGTCCAATTTTTTTCGACGCTAAAGGAAATTGTCCGACGCTATATGTTATATTTGGCGACGAAATAATTCGACGTAAAAATCCAAACTTTTAGCGTCGAAACTTGTCGACGCTAACGTATATAAAAAAAGTATTATATGTACGCTTACAGCGGCCATTTTTGATACTATTAGCATCGAAATATTCGACGCTAAAAGTAAACAATTTATTTTTTAAAAAATTAGTAATTTACTTATTTTTTGGTCTAAAATATTTAATTTAGTTGAAAAAAAAATGTAATTAATAACAAAATGACAAAATATTATATTGAAATTTGTTTTAGAAAAAAGATATATTATATTAAATCTATTTGTTCAAAATGTTTATACAAAACCAAATATAAAATTAATTGCTACTGTGATGGGGGGACGCTCGAGCCCGATGCACCTTGACTCATTGAGGCCTCGAACATCTGACGGAAAACCAGCATTTGCTGTTCCAACTGCTCCATCTTCTTCTCGTGGTCCACCATCTTCTTCTCGTGGTCCACCGTGACCTGTTGTAGCTTCTCCTTAGTCTGCTGCAGCTCGTCTCGGGTGCTGGCTAGCTCGTATTTGGTGGTGACTAACTCGTCTCGAAGAGAGAAATTGTCCGAATTACCACTATTGTGTGCAGATGACGTTGGCTTCTTACGAGTGCCAAGGCCAACGTTGTAAGCTGTCCGATTCTTGAAAACCAATTGCGACAGCTGCTCATCTGGTATGGGGTCGGACCCTGTCTCCTGAGTTTGATGTTGGAGTTCCATCATTTCGTTCTGTTTCAAAAAATAAGTTAATATTAGAATTTGAGGAAAAAATTAACATATATAATATTAATTATTTTATTTTAAAAATTGAAACTTACATAGCAGCGTTCGGCTTCTTCATTTATCCATTTGTTCTTCTCATTGTAATGCGTCACACGAAAAAAATCTGGAAATGATTGCACCTCACCTGTGCTACTCTGTTATAAACAGAAAATAAATTCAATATTATTCCACATTAGTAAAAATAATTAACTGTTAAATTTTACGTTAGGATATATTTACCTCAGAATGTTCGGCACGATGTTGGATAAATGGCTTCGAACCTCCACGGTGGTTAAAACGCAAGTGATTTCGATTTTCCGCATTTGCGTGACATTTATCCTGGATTTACCAACACTGTAAGTACCGAAAACAAAACCAATTATAAACTTCCGTTTATTTCAAAATTTACCTCGTGTTTTTTGCTAGACCAAAGCTCACATAAGAATGTCCAATCTTGTTCCTCTATAAAATCAGGCTTGTGTTGTGGAGCATTTGAAGGTCCATGTTCGTCGAATATTGGTTTCAGGACTTTTGTTCTATAATCTTTATAACTTTTCCCCATGTGGTAGTCAAGATATTGTTGGACATTCACTTTGGTCAGATCGAAGTCGAACCATTCCTACATGCAAATTCGAGTGAAAATAAGTATAAAATCAAAATGTTAAATAACAAACACTATCGAAAACTTACAAGAAGCGAAGGGAATAGCTGGTTCATTTTCGTCTCCCACGGTATCTTTCTCCAAGATACGTAGTTTTGGGGAGCTTCATATTGAGCTATAGCTCCTATGGTTGTATTAAACGCTGAATTATGTTCTCCGACTTGAGTGTGTCCATCATCTGATATCTCTAGCCGGATACGGCCGTGAGCCTTAACGTACTTAGCTAACCCCAGGCCACGGGTGCGTCCTCGACCCTTCACTGTACTGGACTCACCTGTGCTAGCAGATAATTCACCAGGGCCAACTGGCCTTGCTGATGTAGATGGAGTCGCGTTAGCCCGTTTGCGATTGCCCGTTGCCATCTGCAAAAACCCGTCGCATTAGCATCATCAATTTCATCGTCATCATCAAAGTCGCATCATCATCAAATTAAGATTCATCATCAACAACCATCATCATTATGAAAGCATCTTGTTTTAGTTGAACTGTAAAATCCATGACCAAAACTTTTATATCACAAGTCTAAGAACATTATAGAAGCTAATAACTACTTTGATTGTGTAATCATCTTTTAGAGATTATACAATTATTATACAATCATATTATTGATATTTGAATTGTAAAATCACCCTCAAGCTATAGCATACATATCAGATGTACTCATTCACCAAATTTATTATGTATGAAATTAATCAATATGAGTACTTAGAGAGATTACACAATTGGAGCATACATATACATATTTGCTGCTGTTCGGGCCCAGAACAGCAGCAATTGCTGCTGTTCTTGCTTGGCAACATCATCATCATCTCAAACTTGCCCCGAAATTAAGTACTACTCTATAAAATTCATAATCAACATAAAAAAAAAACACTCTATGAACTTCATCAAACTCATCCTCAATTTCATCAATCTCATCCTCAATATCATCAATCTCATCAAATTCATCATCATCAACAAATTAAATCAACAAATGAGACTTACCTGTAATTTTCCTTCGTTCTTCACTGTTGGAGAATCGAATAGGAGAGGGAGAATCGAGTTTTTACTTTGAGCCGAGGAAGAAGAGAAGCACTGGTTTTAGGGATTTAAACGACATTTAATTGAATTTTAGCGTCGAAGTCTTCGACGCCAAATATTAGGCGGCTAATGAAAAATTAGGGTTATTTTTTCGGGAAATTTAATTTTTATTTAGCGTCGAAATACAATAGTCGACGCTAAATGTAAGACATTTATCGTCGAAATATAATAATCGACGCTAAACGTCTTACATTTAGCGTCGAAAAATAATCGACGCTAAACGTCTTCAGGGCGTGCCTTGTTTTTCACATATTGTTTGTAATCTCCCAAAGCTCTGCAGATATGACAACAAGTTTGCATTAAGACTAAATTCTATGCACATAAAAACGGTTACAAATTTTCTTATATAAAACTATATATATATATATATATAGTACCTCTCAATGGGATACATCCAACTGTAATGGACAGGACCTCCCTTTCTAGCTTCAGCCGGTAAATGCACAGCCAGATGTACCATGACATCAAAGAAAGCGGGTGGCAAAATTCGCTCCAGCTTGTATAGGATTATCACGATTCCTCGCTCAAGGTCGTCAATAACAGATGTGCTTAATGTCCTCTGACATAATTGTTTAAAGAAGCCACATAGATCAAGTACGACGTCGCATACATTCGGGGGGAGATAAGGTCGAATGCCAACATGAAGGAGAATCTCGAGCAGCACATGATAATCGTGACTCTTTAATCCCATTATTGTATCATCTCTGACCCAACGCCTAATATTGGATGCATAATTATCAGGGAATTTAACCATTTTCAGCCAATCACAGAATGATTTTCTCTCCGATTGATTGAGCACATAACTAGCAGGAGGCTTAATAAAACTTCGAGATGCGACTTGTAAATGCAATTCACTGCGAATTCTAAGATCTTGTAGGTCCAATCTAGCATTTACAGTGTCTTTTGTCTTACCCGGAATATTGAATAGTGTACCCACTAAACTCTCACAAATATTGAATATTTAAGCATATACATATAATATATATATATATATATATATATAATTTATAAATTTGGTGATAAATTAAATAGTTTACAAAAAAATTATATTTTATTAATTAATATACTTACTCTACATATATGAATCATAAATCACTAACAAACAACATATAAACAACATATGTAATCATAAAAATTGAAAATAATAAAGAAATATGAAAGAAGAATTACCTTATCGGAAATTGATTACAATTTTATTGAAAATTTTTAGGAGAGAGAGATGAGCTGTAAAGGAGAAATTCTCAGATTTCAGAGGATGAAAATGAAGAGAATGAGAGAAAAAACAGAGGGGGAGAAGGGTTGGTGGCAATTGCATTTAATCTATCTTTAGCGTCGAATAGTCAAATTCGACGCTAATTGTTGCTGTGTTTTTAGCGTCGAAACGGTTTTTTCGACGCTAAATATCAAAAACTTAGCGTCGAATTTAATTTAGACGCCAAAGAATCAAGGATTTGTCGGGTGTAAACTTCATAAACCTTTAGCAACGCTATATATTCGACGCTAAAAGTATATTTTTGGCGTCGACTCCGTTTTTTGACACTAAAGTGTAATATTTGGCGCCAAAAATTATTGCAATAATAGAATTATTCAGCGTCGAATATTATTCGACGCTAAAGTACTAATTTTAGCGTCGAAAAAAGATTTTGACGCTGAAAATTTAATATTTGGCGTCGAAGTTTTATTCCGTCGCTAAAAATATGACATATAGCGTCGAAAATGATATTCGACGCTAAAACTCAATTTTAGCGTCGAAACAGTATTCGACGCTAAATATTTGGACGCTAAAAGCCATAATTCTTGTAGTGATTCTTTTCATTTCATTAACTGAAAAATGATCAGGAATCAAATCTAGATCTGAGAATTAGTTTCTCTCATTTTAAGGTCCAAACTTAGATTTTTATGGGAAATGAATTTTGATCAACATCGAACGTTTAAATCTAACAATTTGAACGAGCAAAATACACTAGAGAGTTTCGATGCGAATTAATATGAAAATAAAACATGTTTTTTAGGTTTGAATGTATCCTAAGTGATGAAATATGATATTTAAAATGCTTAATTTCACTTAAGGACATATTATTTCATTTGAAAACACATACTTAAAATCAAAAGAACACAAACTTTCAATCCTGCAAATAATAGTGACATTTTACGAAAACTTGTTTCAATACCACAATTACTAAGTGTAACTAATGATCAAAACATTGATGAACTCACTCTTATGCACAGAAGATTTTGGTCATCACAACAATCGTGTGTTGATGTATTTACTCAACTCTGGAGTCAATATGAAAATCTGTCAAAGATCTTTAAATCTCTCTGTGAAGTATGTCAACTGGGTAAAAGTCACAAACTTCACTTTCCTGTTACTGACACTAAGACCAGTCATGAGCTTGAGTTATGATACGCCCGTCACCAGTTTTTATCAAACTATGGATATAACTATTACATAAGTTTTGTTCATGATTTTAGCAGACACACTGGGATTTACCATATTACACACTGGGATTACCATAAAAATTGTATTTTACCATATGCATGAAATCAAATATTATAATTGTATCACTTATTAATTTTATTAATGGTAAATAATTTATTATTATAAAAAATATTTTAACTAAGAAATTAATTTAATAAGTAAAACTTATAGAAAATAATTAAAAAATAATGCACATAAGGATTTTTTTTTTGCTGAGTTTCTGCATGAAAAGGTACGGGTGGAGTAAATTTAAAATCAAAATAAATTAGGAAATCTATCATGGAACCGACCCGGCCCAGTCTCGTCATTATGATAGGCCCGATCCCGACATCAGCCCGGCCAGGCCAAGTACTAGTCCGGGTCTGAACTCGAGCTCAACCCTGATCTTGACAGCGAGCTTGACCCTGACCCCGACCCTGGCTTAAGCCCAGCTCGAGTACACCAACCCTGGTCCGATCCTATCATCGAGCTAGGCCCGATCCCGGCCCGACCTAAGTCCAACCATGGTATCACTTAAGAGCTTTATATCTCTTTGAGACCTAAGGTTCGAGTCGCAACCAGGACCTATATGTCACTCAATGATGTTAACGACATGTTCTCAAGATGGATTTTGATGACACAACACTAGAAGTCTTCGACGCGCATTAGCGAGACATTACAAAAAGATGTCGAAGCACATTGGTGATAAAGAGTAATGAATGTGAAGACAATCGGCAAAAGAAGAAAATATTTTATACTATTAGCTTATGACTCTCTTTGTAAAGTGAATTGTTTATCTGAGTCTCTAAGCTCATAGGACATATGCACATTCATATAGATGCATTAGGGTCATGTGCAAAATATTTTAAACCTTCAAATCCTGCATTTTGACATTGAGACCGGCATACCGGTCCCATAACCGACATACCGGTGGACCTGCTCTATTTTGCATGCTTGCGGAAACCGACATAGGCCATACTGGTCACATACCGGTCTACCATACCGGCCTACCTAAGGTTTGCATGCTCGCGGAAATTGGCATGCATCATACCGGTGTTTATACCGGTATCCAAACTACTGAGCCTCTGTTTTGCAGGCTATCGGCAACCGGCACAGACCTTACCGGCCACCATACCGATCATCAAAGCGGTGTAACGTTTATATTCTCAAACGCTAATACAGTCGTTGTTTTTGTCAGACTGGCATACCGGTGCCTGGAGACCAGTATACCGGTCTCACACAGAGCTATTGGGGTAGTTTGCACTTTACTAAAAATTGAGCCCCGAATTCATTTTTGCCATATATTTGAACCTTCATATAATTTATATGAAGGCAAAAGCAGAGAGTTTACTTCAACCACTATCATCATACACTCTCATATATCAAGCTCACACATTACACCTTCATATTACTAGTAGTGAGCTTAAAACACTTGGGTAAACAACTCACATCTTGAATCTTTATTATCTTTGTGAGTGCCCAAGTGATATTGTTGTTAATTTTCATAATCAAATTAACACTTGTGATTTGTAAGAGGTTTGTGAGTGAACCTATTGAGAAAACTCATTGTAAGAGATTTGTGAGTGAGCCTAGTATACAAAACTAATTGTAAAAGGTTTGGAGTGAACCTAATGGGTAAAATTCTTGGTTGAGGGTGAGCCAAAGAAAGCTCATTGTAAGTTGTTGTCTCAACTTAGTGGAAATCTTCAAGAACGACTTGGGGGAGTGGACATAGGTATTGTTGGCCGAACCACTATAATTCAACAGTATTATTTTCTTTTTCCTAAAATATTTACTTATTGCAAGTTTTATTTCATATATGCTTATTGTTTAGAAACTTGCATTTGGGTGATATTACAATTGAGAAAATTAACCTAAGCTTAATTGGTAAAGCTACAAGCTTTATAGTATAAAACCGGCAAAGATTTCTAATTCTGCATATTAGGCCATTACCCAATTAACCCCCCTTAGGTATATAGAGTTGTACTTGTTGTGTGCTTATATGTAATTTCAATTGGTATCATAGCGAGATATTCTCAACAAAGACTTAACCGTCTGAGAATAATCATGACCTCTACAATCAACTCATCAAATCTTGCCGAAGGATTTTCAACCATTAGACCTCCCTTCTACACCGGAAACGACTGCAATTATTGAAAGATGAGGATGTTGAACTATTTTCTTGTCGTTGATGTACAATCCTTCAAAGTAATCACACGAGGTACAAGAATGCCAATGAAGATGGATAGCAATGTGGTGGAGATTCCTAAGCCATAATCAAAATGGAAAAATGAGGAATACATACAAGCCTCACAAAATGCTACGGCACTCAACCATCTCTTTTGTGCAATTAATCAGAGTCAAATAAACAAGCTTATGGAATTTGAAAATGCATATGAATTTAGAAGTGTTTGGAAATGGTCAATGATGGCACAAGCCAAATGAATGAGTCAAAAATCAACGGATTCATGTGCAAGTTAGATAGCTTCAAAATGGAAGCCGGTGAAGAAATTGAGCAAATGATTTCGAGATTTACAATGATTGTAAATCAATTTAGTGCTCTAGGAAAAAAACATTGAGCCTAGCGATCAAGTGAAGAAAATTCTTAGGTCGCTTCTAAAGAATATAGATTATGCACATCTTCTATCAAGGAATCAAATAATGTCAATAATTTGAAATAAGATGATTTGGTTGGAAAATTATCGAAATATGAGATATATTAAAAAATTTCCCATAAGTAATCTATCACGCTTCATGCGTTTTACATAAATTGGAATCACCACTTGATTTATTTGACTATAGTCCTTTAAGGACATCAATAATTGATCTTTATAGCTTTTTTATATTATTAAATTCATCCATTAATTAATTAATAATGTATGTAAAATAATCATTTGAACTTCAAATTCAAAATGATTTACATAAAAATTTAGATAAGATAAAATAATATATAGTATTGTGATAACATCATGTCATTTGTTGTATATAGTTTTTATTCCCCTCATGGTGGGAGGACTTTTTCATCAATATTGAGAAGTCATAAAATATATGTAATTAAATGATTAATTATAAAGGTTTAGCCAAATAAAAATTTCAAGTCATTACTTGAATTTCATCTTAATTGATTTATGTAAAAATTAACAATAACAAATCTAATACAAAAGTAATTAAAAAAATTCTTTAGTTCTTTGATGGTAATTCGTTGAATATATATATACACACACTTACACACAACAATACAATTTGTAATTGTTAGTCGTATATTTTTTTAAATTAGTTATCATAATAAAGTATTGAAAAGCTTTAAATTTGATGAACTTATGGTTCATTAATACTCATGATTTAATTTTTATTTCATTATTGATGGTATAATATATCTTAATTTCTTATCTTAAAAAATAAGACTATTACTATTGTCATTTTGATAAATAAATAATTCATGCTTTCTACTCTCATAAATAAAAACTCACTTACTTCAAAGAATAATGATGATAGATATTATTTTCCATCAAACGATCATTACTTTATTCAATATAAGAAAACACTCTCAATTTTGCTAATTCTAGAGTATATTTGAGATTTAAAATATTAATTATGTTTTCTCCAATTTAATCTCTTTAAAATTTTAAATGAGAGAATCAACGAGCTTTAAAATTATTTTATCTTTCAATGGTCATTATTTTCTTCAAATTGTTTCAAAGAAACAAATCAATTCTTACTTCTTCTAAGAGATATTTTTATAAAATATCATGATACTTTCTATAGTCCTACAAGGACACCATGACCAAACTATAATTTTCAATAATGCTTCACTGACATATGAAATACTATTTTTAATAATTATTTAATCTTTTAAGGATTCTTATTTTTCTTTCATAATATTTTTTGATATCTAAATATCACTTGAAATTGACATGATTTGTTTGCTATTTCATGAGGTTTTTTTTTTTTTTTTTTTTTTTAAACTAAATAGTTTAAAATTAGAAAACCATATGAGCTTTTTTTTTTTGAAAACCATATGAGCTTTTGAAACGACTGATAATATTATTTTCCTTCAAATTCCTTCAAGAAACAAATTAATCATTTTTGTATATATCATTTTTCCTCCTTTAGGGTGATGATTATGATAAAGAAAAAGAACAAATGAATGAAATAAATATTTCATATCTTTGCAAGTAGGAATAAAAGAGATATGTAGATTTGCCATACTGATGCCTGAAATCTGGATTTTCTAATGGCCATATTATTGTATGTTTCCCCTTGTTCCAATGTCGTCCACGGTTCGTCAATCGGAGTTTCGGATCAACGGGAAATCGAGAAAAATCGAATAAAATTTTTAGAGAAATTGATGAAAATAACATTTTTCGGTGCCAAGACTACTGTCAAAATATTCTCTCGTTGAGCTATATATTTTTCTTAAGAGACTCGGTCAAAATTGACTCTGGATCAGATAGATCCGGGTGATCTTGTTGGAAATTCTTCTAAATATCATTAAGGGTATATTTGTCATTGGATATTTTGGGTGCTTGTGAGGGGTACAACCCTTTGGAGGGTTGCACCCTACCCCAAGGGGTGCCCTATTGGCACCCTTCTATGCCTTATAAAGAGGCTTTAAATCAAAATACAAAGGATAGAGAAATAAATCCGAATTTTGAAAGAGACATTTGTTTTGTTTTGTTTTTTTTTGGTTTTGAGAGAGTTCAACCATTTCCTAGTTTGTATACTTGTCAAGGAGTGCTCCTTGGACAAGAAGGAACCAAGTTATCCTGAGAGAATATTGGCCATTGCGAATCCGTAAAGCACCTGTGACGGGGGGCCAATAAGTTCTTAAGGATAGAGGATTATCTCGACTTGGATTCATAAGGTTTTCTTGATTTTCAAGTTTTAAGGTTTCTAAGGTT
>SKCR01004670.1:0-26439 GCA_019454045.1 Zanthoxylum bungeanum | reverse complement strand
TAAGTTTAAAGTCGTCAGCTAGACATGAGTGCCCGGATGTTAGGCTGGATCTGAAAGTGTGATACTTTCTTTTTGTCGCTCCAAAGATTCTCTCCAATAGTGCTTGACATGCTGGCTGTTTACCCTGAATGTATTGTTGGATTTGGGGTTGTATATCTCAACAAATCCGTAAGGTAACACCTCAGTAATCACAAATGGACCTGACCACTTTGATTTCAACTTTCCAGGGAAAAGTTTCAACCGTGACTCGTATAACAAAACCTGCTGCCCTGGCTCCAGTTGTCTGCACACTAGTTTTTTATCATGCCATTTCTTCGTCTTTTCTTTGTACAGTTTGGCATTCCCATAAGCATATAGACGAAATTCCTCCAACTCGTTGAGTTGGTGGAGCCGTTTTTCTCATGCTGCTTATGGATCAAGGTTTAACTTCTTCACTGCCCAGTACGTTTTGTGTTCAAGCTCCACTGGCAGATGGCATGATATCCCAAACACCATTCGATATGGGGACATACCGATGGGTGTCTTGTAAGCTGTTCGGTAGGCCCATAATGCGTCTTCCAGTTTTTCAGACCAGTCATTCCTTGTTGATCCAACTATTCTCTCCAGTATTCTTTTGATCTCCCGGTTTAAAACTTCAACTTGTCTATTTGACTATGGATGGTAAGCAGTGGAAACTTTATGAGTAACTCCATATTTGGATAGGAGTGCATTGAAGTATCCGATGCAGAAATGTGTGCCTCCTTCATTGATAATCACCTGAGGTGTTTCAAAGCGAGTGAAAATATTCTATTTAATGAATTTTATCACCACTTTTGAATCATTTGATGGTAGTGAAATTGCTTCAACCCATTTGGAGACGTAGTCTACTACAACTAGTATGTATAGGTTTTCGAATGATGGAACAAAGGGTCCCATAAAATCATTCCCCCAAACATCAAATATCTACACTTCCAGAATATTTTGCAGAGGTCCTTCATTTCTCCTCAAAATATTTCATGTTCTCTAGCACTTGTCACATTGAAGAGCAAATAAGTAAGCATCTTTAAATAGAGTGGGCCAGAAAAAACCTGATTATAAGACTTTGGCTGCAGTTTTATTTTCGCTGAAGTGTCCGTCGTATGGTGATGAATGAAAATGTTGAAGAACACTATAGACCTCCTCCTATGGAACACACCGTCTCAGTAATTAACCAGCACATCATTTAAACAGGTATGGCTCATCCTAGACATAGTGCTTAACTTCTTTAAAAAACTTCTTTCGTTGCTGATGTGTCCATTCCAACGGCCATTTTCCCGATACTATGTAGTTTACATAGTCAGCATACCAAGGGACATCGTGTTGTTTCATGGCAAACAACTGTTCATCTGGAAAAGTTTCTTTGATTGTCATTTCATTGCCAGCTGTTTCTCCATTCTCGGGCCTCGATAAGTGATCTGCCACTTGATTTTCTGTCTCTTTCCTCTCTCCGATCTCCATATCAAATTCTTGCAGTAGAAGCACCCAACTGATCAATCTGGGCTTAGCTTCTTTCTTCACGATCAGGTATTTGATTGCTGAATGATCTATGTAGACCACCACTTTGGGACCCAACAGATAGGAGCGAAATTTATATAAAGCAAACACAACTACAAGTAAATCATTTTCAGTAGTTGTGTAGTTGAGTTGAGCTTCATTCAGAGTTCTACTGGCGTAGTAAATGGTATGGAAAATTTTTGCTTTGCGTTGTCCCAAAAATGCTCCTACAGTAAAATCACTAGCATCGTACATCACCTAAAATGGAAGGGTCCAGTCCCGTGCTACTATGATGGGGGCAAAGACCAGCTTCTGTTTCAAGATCTCAAAAGCTTCGTGGGATTCTTTGGTGAAGTTGAAAGACACATCTTTCTCCAGCAAATTGCACAGAGGTTTAGCAATCTTGGAGAAGTCTTTGATAAATCTCCTGTAAAAGCCTGCATGTCCGAGAAAACTCTGAATCCCTTTGACAGTTGTTGGTGGAGGTAGTTTTTCAATTTTCTCGATCTTTGCTTTATCTACCTCGATTCTCTTTTGTGAGATATGATGTACCAACACAATTCCTTAATGTACCATGAAGTGGCATTTCTCCCAGTTGAGTACCAAGTGGTATCTTCGTACCTATGTAACATATTTTCCAGAATTTTCAAACAGTGGTCAAACGAGTCTCCAAACACAGAGAAATCATCCATGAAAACCTCCACACTTTGTTCCAGCATGTCTGAGAAGATGGCCATCATGCAACGTTGAAATATGGCAGGAGCATTACATAGTCCAAATAGCATTCTACGGAAAGAAAAAGTACCATACGGAAATGTAAAAATGGTTTTCTCTTGATCTTCTGGGGCGACGACAATATAATTTTACCCCGAGTATCCATCCAGAAAATAATAGAAATCATGTCCCGCCAATCTGGCTAGCATCTGATCAATGAATGGTAGCGGAAAATGATCTTTCCTTGTTTCTTTGTTAAGCTTCCTGTAGTCCATGCATACTCTCTATCCAGTCACTGTTCCTGTTGGAATCAGCTCGTTCTTTTCATTTATGACTACAGTAATTCCTCTTTTCTTTAGCACACATTGAATAGGACGTACCCAAGTGCTGTCAAAGATGGGCTAAATGATGTCGGCATCCAACCATTTGATAATTTCTTTCTTCACGACCTCCTTCATGATTGAATTTAATCTCCATTGATGCTCTACTGTAGGTTTGTAATCATCGTTCATCAAAATCTTGTGCATGCAAAATGATGGACTAATGCCTTGAATGTCTGTTATAGTCCAGCCAATGGCTTTCTTGTGTTCTCATAACACTCTCAACAACTTATCTTCTTGCTCCAGAATTTCCTAAGAATACATACCTGAGATGTTTCAGAAGTATCTTCAACTCCAGCTGCGGTGGTTCTTCAATCGAGGGCTTGATTCACTCCTTTTTTTGGTAGTTCCAAACTTTCCACATGTGGTGTTGATTTGAAGCGAAATGGTCTATCAGTATAGTTGATAAATTCCAGAATTTCATCATCTAGCTCCCTATCAGTCATTTTGGTGATGCAAGCTTCAAGTTTATCCGTGGAAAGTTGCACTGCATCTGTATCCTGGATGATACTATCCATAACATCAATTCTGAAACATTCTTATTCCTTTTCATCACTCAGAAATTTCATGGCTTTGAAAACATTGAAGGTAACTTCTTGGTCCCGCACTTTCATGGTTAGTTCTCCTTTTTGTACATCAATAACAGTTCGACATGTAGCGAAGATCGGTCTCCCGAGGATGATAGGTACATCTTTGTCTTCTTCCATGTCAAGGATAATGAAAACTGATGGGAGAATGAGTTTGTCAACTTTGACCAGCACATATTCAACTACTCCTCTTGGAAATGTGAGCGTTCTATCAGCAAGTTCCAGAGAGACTGAGGTGGGCATTGCTTCTCCAATTTGAAGTTTCCTATAAATCGAAAAAGGTATCAAATTAACACTAGTACCTAAATCACACAAAGCTTTACTGATGTAATGATCTCCAATGGTGCATGGGACAGTGATACTGCCAGGATCTTTCAATTTTGGAGGAAGCTTCCTCTGAATGATGGTGCTGTATTATTCTCTCAATGATACTGTCTCGTAATCTCCCAATCTCCGCTTTTGTGATAGAATGTCTTTCATTAATTTAACATAGTTGGGCATTTGTTCCAAAGCTTCTACAAATGGAATGTTATATGCAGCTTTTGGTAGACCTTCAAGAATCGAGCAAACTGATTGTCTAGTTTGTTTTTCTGGAGACGCTGTGGAAAAGGTGGAGGTGGAGTGAATTTTTCTTGATCTTTTCCTTTGCTTCTTTTTCCTCCATCTGTGGCTCTTTTTCTTTTGGAACTTCCTCAATAGATGCCTTGATTCCAACATCTTTGTTAATTTCAGTACCGCTATTCAAGGTAATGGCTTGACATTGCTCCTTCCCTCTGTTCCTTGGATTTGGTTCTGTGTGGTTAGGAAGGTTACCTGACGGTCTGTAACTCTGAGCATTGGCCAGTTGTCCCATTTGATTCGCCAGTGCTTTAATAGAAGCTGAATGGCTTTGATTCAATGCTACTTGATTTTGAACCATAGCTGCTAAAGCATCGTATTTTGCTTCTTGCTTTTTGAACATCTCTGTAAACCATTCTTTCATTTTTGTTTCTTTTTCATACTCCTAGCCTTTGTTTTGTTGTTCGAATCCGGGTGGTGGATTGTTCTTTTGCCATGAATTGTTGCTCCATGCGAAATTGGGGTGATTCCTCCATGGATTGTTCCCCTGTCTGTTGAAATTGTTGACATAATTCACCGTCTCATCATGTTGGTTTGTTTCTATTGCTCCTCCATATGGTGAACTTGCGGATCCAATATTGCCTTACCTGCTAAGAGTTTCCATGAATTTTCATATCTGATCTAGCTTGGCATTCAATACTGTGTGAGCTCCAACTTCATAAATTCCTGCGATTCGTTGGATTATGCTCTTTTCTGTTGGCCACAAAGAATTGTTGTTGGCCGTTTCTTCGATTAGGTCATAGGCCTAATCTTCTCATTTTGCCATTAAAGCTCCTTCAGCCGCAACACCAATTGTGGTTCTCATCAGGCTATAAAGTCCATTGTAGAAGGTTTAGACTTGTAGCCACTTTGCAATCTCATGATGGGGGCATTTTCTGAGAAAATCATTGTATATTTCCCAAGCTTCGCAGAGGGATTCTGAGTCATGTTGTACAAATGATGTAATGTCATTCCTCAGTTTTGCAGTTCTGACTGGGGGAAAGTACTTTGCAAGGAATTTTGTGGCTACAGTGTTCCAGGTTGTGATGGAACCTGCTAGTAGTGAATGTAGCCAAGCCTTAGCTCTGTCTTTCAAGGAATATGGAAAAACCCGCAGTCTTATTGATTCTTCAGCTGCTCGGTTGTAATTGAAAGTGCCGCAAACATCCAAGAAGTTGCTGATGTGGGCGTTAGGATCTTTAGTTGCATTCCCCCCAAACTGAACTGACTGTTGTATCATCTGGATGTCTTTTTTGATGTCACACGCATTTGCTGGTAAGGGAGGAAGTACAATGCAGGAAATGAAGTCGTCAACCACCGGAATAGTTCTGTCTCGAATGGGAATTGGTGATGCAACTTCCAAAGGTTTAGGTTCCATGTTGATCAGTGCTTCTTGGCCTTCTCGCCTTTCCCTTCGCAACTGTCTGATGGTTCTTTCAATCTCTGGGTCAAGCAGACAAATTTCAAAACTTCTGGTTCTTCTAATATAATGTCTGCAAACCTGAAACACAAGAAAACATAAATAATAAGTAAAACCAAATTAGACACAAGCAAAGTTATCTAACCTCAAAATTAATAGTGAAAGATAAATAAGTCCCCAGCAATGGCGCCAAAAACTTGATCGAGCGTGATCACACACGTATAACGCAAGTGCACGTATCGTTCAAGTAGTATAAAATGTATCGATCCCATGAGGACTTAATACCTAATCTATTAATTTATGAAGCCAAATATTTACGAGTACCTAATAGATTGGTTGTTTGATTGGATGGTGACTTTAAACTAAAAACAAGTAAATAAAATAGCACGAAAGTGAATTAAAGTTAAAATCAATATTATAAAACTATCTAGGGTTGTGAATTCTTCCAATATCTTTTAAAGATGAGGTGGTTATCTCACGTTTGTGCCATATATTGGTTTATTAACCTGGAACACGAATTTATGTAAAAGCCTCTTCCGATGGTCAGATGCAAATACCCAGAATAACCCAATTAATCATATTCCTATGTCAACAAAGTTACCTGAATTCATTAAGATTAAGTTCCAATTATGACTATCCCCGCCAGACAGGTATATCCTGTAAGAAAATATATGAAGGGTTATCTATCCTTAAGGGAGATCGTGGGCTATTGAGTCTAAGGCTGAAACCTAAAAATCTCTTTTCCAAGTTTATTATAACGAAAATTATAATAAACAATCAAAAGCAGGAAAAGCGTCAATAAATAAATAGCAAACAAAGAATGGGTTAATCACGTATATATGAGTATTTCCCGAGTGGCACGTGGAGTTGTATCTCAAGTACAGACCGCACTACCGTCAATTCGGATTCGGCCACGGAATTTACGTCTGGGTTTCTATCCAATATACCGCAAGGGATAATAACATACATAATCATCAATGCAATGTAAACATGCATAAAAAACAGACATGTAAATATATAACAATGCATATACGTATAATCATCAACATGAACAAAAAAATAAACAAAATAAAGGCGAAATAACAAAATAATAATAAAAGTGAATAGATAAAAAATGATAAATAACGAAATGCCAAAGAAAGAAATAATGTGACCAGAAATTTCACCGTCTTTGATGTAGGACTTCACATACCCAAATGGATGTATTTCACGTCCAGCCAGGCATGCAACGTCCGAAACTATAAAATAAATATGGTAAGGGTTCCCTCAGGTCTTACCTTTTAAGTTGCTTTCTCGGTTTGGTTTCAAAGGTTTGGTCTCAAGGTTTGGTCTCAAGGTTTGGTTCGCTGTTTCTGGTTGCTATTTCTGGCTGTTGGTTTGCTGCATCTGGTTTCTATTTCACGATTTCTGATTCTGGTTACTGTTTTTGGCTCGCTGTTTGCTGTTTTTGGTTCACTATTTTTGGTTGTTTTGTTCACTGTTTCTAGTGGTTTTGTTCGCTATTTCTGGTTGTTTTGTTCCTCGCTATTTTGGTTATTTTTCTCTCGCTATTTTGATTATTTTGTTCGCTGTTTTTGGTGGTTTTGTTCGTAGTTTTGGTTGTTTTCTCGCTGTTTTGGTTGTTTTTCTCTCACTATTTTGGTTGTTTTTTGTGATGGTTGGCTGGATGTTGTTTCAGTTTCTAGTTGTTTTTCGTGGCTAGTTTTTTTTCTTTTTCTGGTTGTTTTTGGTGGCTGGTTGTGGTTTTGGTTTCTGGTTGTTTTTTGTGGCTGGTTGTGGTTTCGGTTTCTGGTTGTTTTTGGTGGCTTGTTGTTTTTTATTTTGCTGTTTTGTGGTTTGGTGTTGATGTTTTATGTTTCGGTTTTCTTGTAATTTTCTCGTTGTTTTTTGGTTTTTACTGTTTCAGTTTTAGTTGTTTCGGTCTTGGTTAATTTTCTTTTTGGTGATTTGGTTGGTTGTTATCTCTGTTTCGATTTTTGCTCTCTAGGGTTGCTGCCAAATAAGAAGAAGAAATACCCTCTTTTGATGATGATTTGGTCCCTTTTTAAAAATGATTTGAAGGGATCTCCAAATAAGGAAACAAACCATGTTTATTTGGAGAATATATTATCAAATTATTTTGGGAATACAATCTCATAAATTTGGTGATGAGAAGATCTCAAGTTAAGTTGAGTTGATGGCCAGGTGCTTCGACCTCTGGGATTCATTCCTGAACTAAGTTAAGTTGATGGCCAGGTGCTTCGACCCCTGGGATTCATTCCCGAACCATGCTGGGTGTGAGATGCTTCGATCTCTCATATTCATTCCCGAATTGAGTTGAGTTGAAGGTGAAGTGTTTCGACCCCTGGGATTCATTCTCGAACCATACTCGGTGTGAGATGCTTCGATCTCTGGGATTCATTCCCGAAATAAGTTGAGTTGATGGCGAGGTGCTTCGACCCCTAGGATTCATTCCTCAACCATGCTGGGTGTGAGATGCTTCGATATCTAGGACTCATTCCCGAACTGTGTTGAGTTGATGGCGATGAGCTTCGACCTCTGGGATTCATTCCCGAACCATGATGGGTGTGAGATGCTTCGATCTCTGGGATTCATTCCCGGACTGAGTTGAGTTGATGGCGAGGTTCTTCGACCCGTGGGATTCATTCTTGAACCATGCTGGGTGTGAGATGCTTCGATCTCTGGGATTTATTCCCGAACTTAGTTGAGTTGATGGTGAGGTGCATCGACCCCTGAGATTCATTCCCGAAACATGCTAGGTATGAGATGCTTTGATCTCTGGGATTCATTCCTGAACTGACGGTGAGGCGCTTCGACCCCTGGGATTCATTCCCAGACCGTGATGGGTGTGAGATGCTTCAATTTCTGGGATTCTTTCCCGAACTGACAACGAGGTGCTTCAACCTCTGGGTTTTATTCCTGAACCGTGCTGGGTGTGAGATGTTTCGATCTCTGGGATTCATTCCAAAACTGATGGTGAGGCGCTTCGCCCCTGGGTTTCATTCCCAAACCATACTGGGTGTGAGATGCTTCGATCTCTGTGATTCATTCCTGAACTGATAGTGAGGTGCTTCGAACCCAGAGTTTCATTCCCGAACAGTGCTGGGTGTGAGATGTTTCGATCTCTGGGATTCATCCCCGAACTGACGGTGAGGTGCTTCGACCTCTGGATTTCATTCCCGAACCGTACTGGGTGTGAGATGTTTCGATCTCTAGGATTGATTCCCAAATAGACGGTGAAGTGCTTCGACCTCTGGGTTTCATTCTCGAATTGTGCTGGGTGTGAGATGCTTCAATCTCTGGGATTTATTCCTGAACTGACGGCAAGGTGCTTCGACCTCTGGGTTTCATTCCCGAACCGTGCTGGGTGTGAGATGCTTCGATCTTTGGGATTCATTCCCGAACTGACGGCGAGGTGCTTCGACCCCTGGTTTTCATTCCCGAATCGTGCTGGGTGTGAGATGCTTTGATCTCTGGGATTCATTCCCGAACTGACGGTGAGGTGTTTCGACCCCTGGGTTTCATTCTTTAACCGTACTGGGTGTGAGATGCTTCGAACTCTGGGACTCATTCCCGAACTGACGGTGAAACGTTTCGACCCATGGGATTCATTCCCGAACCGTTGATAATGTGGGCCTCGACCCTGGCATTCATTCCCAACCCATATTGGGCGTGAGATGCTTCGATTTTTGGGATTCATTCCCGAACTATACTATGTGTGAGATGCTTCGATCTGTGAGATTCATTCCTGAACTATTGATAATGTGGGCCTCGACCCTCAGATTCATTCCAAAACTGCTGATGATGTGGGCCTCGACCCTAGGGTTTCTTCTTGAACTGTCGAATTGATTGTGGTGAGGCACTTATACCACTGATCCGTCCTCATTCTCAAGGCTTTTCTCGATTCTTAGAGTTACTCATCCTCATTCCCGAGGTTCCTCTCCATTCTTGGAGTTGCTCATCCTCATTCCTGAGGTTCCTCTCCATTCTTGGAGTTGCTCATCCTCATTCATGAGGTTCCTCTCCATTCTTGGAGTTGCTTGTCCTCATTCCCAAGGTTTCTCACCATTCTTGGAGTTTCTCGTCCTCGACGCCTTTTCTTTTTCTTCAAAGCCTGCGAACATAAAACAAAATATGTGTATACGACATGTGTGCATGTATGCATGGATGCATTCCCTATTCTAATGGGCTTTCTTTGTCCTATTGGCTTGATGTCATCTTTAGTTGGGCATTCCTTGCGCTAGAGGGAATCCTTTTGGCCTTTGGTGCCATTTACTTATAAAAAGCTTTGGGCGCCCCCTTGGCCTGTTCACAGTTTCCTTTTGCCAATTCTCCTCCAGTGATTGCTCAGTTCTCTTTGGTCCCATGGCTCAAGATCTTGTTGTGTCCCTTATTCGCGATGCGGTAGACTGGTTATCCTCATACCTGGCTTAGCTTTCTGCTCTTCGCTACTTGCACCGGGTCAATGTGGATTACGCCTTTTCGAAAGCGGACTCATTTTTTTGGGATATTGAAAATCATGTCTTTCGATTACCAGATTTTGAAATATGCCCTCTCTCTGAGGAGTTTGCTGCCATTCTCGACTTGTATTTTTCTCATTCTATCTTTCCGGCGATGTCGCCTTCCCAATGTCAATACCCTCGGGAGTCCCCTTGTTTTACAGGTTCATTCTATCTTTTGCGTAAGCTGTTCTTTCGGATTTTCAACTTAGTGGATTTCTCTATCTTGCCTGAGTCACCTTTTCAAGTTTTCAACTCATCGAGCTAAATTTTTTTCAGATCTGGTTGCAAGAGAAGTTGAGACTTATCGTTCCTCCTCTGGCTCCTGTCGTTATTTCTTTTGGCCTTTGGCACCACCTTGCTCATCATTATTCCCAAGGTTGCTCTATTCCTCTCCATTCCCAGGGTTCGTCTCCATTCTTGGAGTTGCCCGTCCTCATTCCCGAGGTTCTTCTCCTGGATCTTCTGACCTTGGTCCAACATCTAACAAATAAAAGATGTGATTTGCAATTACTTGACTCTAATCTTTCCCGGTTAGCTGGCATTTATGCAATCTATGAATATCTTGAACATTTGTTTCAATAAAGGCGTTTGTATTACTTCTTATTACATATGTAGGAAATAATAAACTGCATTGCAAGGATACCTCTGTCGCTAACTGTTCCTCACGAATATTACAATTAACCAATTTTCTTGCTCACTCATGCTCTATATTTTGCTTGGGCTGTCCTTTACGGATTTTCAACCCAACGAGCATTTCTTTCTTTTTTTTAAGCAAAGTACTGTTTCAGCCTATCCACGTTGATGGGCTCGGTGAATTCGTTCCCTTCCAAATCTGACAGTCTCACTACCCCTTCCCCATCACATTTTTGACTTGGTAGGCCCTTCCCAATTGGGCCTGAACTTTCCCTTTGGGTCCATTAGCAATGGCTTCGACTGCTTGAACATTAGATCACCTTCTCTGATCTTGGTGGGACGTACCTTCTTGTTGAATGCCATGGCCAACCTTTTCCTGTATAGCTACATGTGGTATAAGGCCTTCATCCTTTTCTCATCGAGTGTGCTAGCTATTCGAAACTCTGCAATGCCCATTCCTGCTCAGGCAATCCTACCTCTGCTAGTACCCGTATTGACTGTATCTGTATTTTCACATGTAGCATTGCCTCCATCTCGTAAACCAAAGCATAGGGTGTGGCTCCCGTTGTCGTTCTCATCGAAGTCTGATACCCCCACAGGGTATATGGCAGTTTTTCAGCCCAACCTTTATAACTTTCTGTCATCTTAGCTAGTATTTTCTTTATGGTTTTGTTGGCCGCCTCCATCGCCACATTAGCCTATGGCCTGTAAGGTGATGATTTGTAATGCCCTATCATGTACTTCTGCAACATCGCATTTATTTCTCCCTGAAATTGGACTCCATTGTCCGTCAATATGTGATGTGGCATTCCGTATCGACATACTATATTACGGGCTATAAACTTGTCCATCTGCTTCGCCGTAACATTATAAAATGACTCGGCTTTCACCAATTTCAAAAAATAGTCTACCGCCACTACTATGAAGCGGTGTCTATCATAGGGACTTTTATCATTTATATATTCAAGTAATCAAATTACAAAATGATAAAATGCAATTTCATTGCTACATAATTAATTTGTACAAAAACCACAATGTCTTTTACAAATAGTGACGTTATGGGTCATAATTGTCTAACAATCTCCCACTTGGCCTATAGCCAGTTACTCAAGCATCTAATACCTGAACTATGTACATGTCGCTCAAACTTTTGCTGAGGAATAACTTTCATCAGCGGATCTGCAATGTTGTCCTCTTATGCGACCTTCTCGATCTTCACATCGCCACGATTTATGATCTCACGAATCAGATGGAAACGTCAAAGAACATGCTTGGATCGTTGATGAGACCGCGGTTCCTTAGCCTGCGCTATAGCCCCGTTATTGTCACAATACAATGGAACGGGCTCAGCTGCTAACGGAACTACTCCAAATCCAATTAGGAATTTTCGGATCCAAACTGCCTCTTTTGCTGCTTCAGCTGCAGCAATGTACTCCGCTTCTGTTGTTGAATCGGTAATAGTCTCTTGCTTGGCAGATTTCCAACTTACTGCTCTGTTATTCAAACAAAATATGTACCCGGTTGCGACTTGCAGTCGTCTTTATCGGTTTGGAAACTTACATCGGTAAACCCAGTTACCTCAAGTTCTCCATATCCATAGATTAAGAAAGCATTCTTAGTTCGTCTAAGATACTTTAGGATATTCTTAACCGCAATCCAGTGACTATCACCTGGATCTGCCTGATAGCGACTACACATGCTCAAAGCATATGAGACATCAGGTCGCGTACATATCATGGCATACATGATCGATCCGACTGGCGAGACGAACGGTATCCGACTCATATTGTCTCTCTCATCTTGAGTTTTAGGACAAATTTCCTTAGATAGAGTGACGCCATGTGACACTGGCAACAGTCCCCTCTTGGACTGATCCATGTTGAATCGCTTCAACACTTGGCGAATTCCTAGAATAAAGGCTGCTTTTCTCCCAGATCTTTCATGGAGAATTTTAATGAAAGCAAAACTTTCACCGATGTTAACATGGGAATGTCATTGCCAATAAGCAATACATCATCAACGCAAAGGACAATGAATGTCAGTGCGCTCCCACTAACCTTCTTATATACAAAGGATCATCCTCGTTTTGAACGAAATCATATTCTTTTATGATCTCATCAAAACGTTGGTTCCAAGAACGCGATGCTTGTTTCAATCCATAAATGGATTGATTTAACTTACAAACCTTGTTTGTAAGTCTAGATACGACAAAACCATCAGGCTGTTGCATATAAACATCCTCCAAAAGGTTTCCGTTAAGGAAAGCGGTTTTGACGTCCATCTGCCATATCTCGTAATCAAAATATGCAGCAATATCAAGCATTATCCGAATGGATTTAATCATGGCAACGGGTGAAAAAGTTTTGTCGTAATTGACACCATGTCGTTGACGATAACCTTTCGCTACAAGCCTAGCTTTGTACGTTTGTATGTTGCCATCTATGTCGGTCTTCCGTTTCCTCTTGAAGACCCATTTGCAATCAATAGGCTTTACGCATTCTGGTGCATCAACCAGTGTCCAAACTTGGTTAGTGTATATGGAATCCATTTCGGAATTCATGGCATCTTGCCATAAACCGAAGTCGATACCTTGTATCGCTTCCTCGTACCTAGCCGGTTCGTCTACCTCAATAAGATTAATATCTAATGAGGTGAGATCATAAACCCATACCTCTCAGGTGTTTTCTGACTCTCTCTGACCTACGCGGTCCTTGTGTATTCGAAGATTGTGGTACACTCTCATCCTGATGGACTATTCATGGTTCCGTTAAGGATTCTGTGCCAGGAACAGTATCACTCCGATTTTCATCGAGTTCTACTTTCCTCCCACTTATCACTGCATTTAGGAATTCTTCTCAATGAAAACCGCATGTAGAGCAACAAATACTTTGTTCTCTGGTGGGGGTGATAGAAGTAATATCCTTTGGTTTCCCTAGGATATCCTACAAATAGGCATTTAACGATTTGGGTTCTAGTTTGGTACCTTCCAAACGTTTGACGTATGCCCAGCACCCCAAATCTTCAGGAATGAGAAACCCGGTTTTTTTCCTGTCCATATTTCATACGGAGTCTGTTGAACAGACTTTGACGGAACCTTATTAAAAATAAGTATTGCACTGTTCAATGCATATCCCCAGAAGGAAATAGGTAGCTCTAGGCGACTCTTCATAGACCTTACCATGTCAACAAAGTTCGGTTTCTCCTTTCGGACACACCGTTTAATTGCGGTGTTCCAGGAGGAGTCCACTGTGAAAGAATACCATATTCTTTCAAGTAATCAAGAAACTCATTACTTAAGTATTCGCCACCACGGTCAGACCGTAATGTCTTAATACTTTTGCCAGTCTATTTTTCTACTTCGTGTCGAAACTCTTTGAATTTCTCAAAAGTTTCCGACTTGTGTCTCATAAGATACACATAACCATAACGCGATGCATCATCCGTAAAGGTTACGAAGTATTCATATCCACCTCTAGCCTGGCTATAGATGGGCCCCACAACGTCACTAGAACAAGGGCTAACAGTTCGGTGGCACGTGCACCTTTACCGCTAAAAATGATTTAGGCATCTTGCCTAATAAACAGATTCACAGACGTCATATGAATTTGGATCAAATCCATCCAAGTACCCACTATTCGAAAGTGTGGATATACGTGTCTTGTTTATGTGTCCTAGACGACAATGCCACATATAAGTTTCATATTTGTTACTTACTTTAAGCCTTTTGTTTGTTACATTATATGTTTGAGATTGATTTATATTCAAATATAAATACCATTATTTGCATCAGTTGTGCAAATTTCTATATCATTTTTTTACATAAAACACCTAGTGTTTCTAAATACAAAAGTATACCCACATTGGGTTAACATAGATACAGAAATATATTCCTAGTCAAACTAGGTACACAATAACAGTTTATAAGTTCAAGTACATGCCCCGAGGGCAGTTCCAAAACATAAGTGCCCACGGCCAAACGGAAACTCGAGTCCCATTTCCAACACAGAGGTCAATCTCTCATGAGGCTAGTCTCCTGCTAATCCGCAGATCCTGCATATTAGTACATATATGAGTTCCACAACCAGACAAAAAATCCAATTTTTAAAACTAGAAGTAGACATGTTTATTTCTATAACAAACATACCTGAAGCCAATGCCTTGCCCGCTTTGATTTCCTTCATGTGTGCCTTGTACTCGCGGCAGTCACGCTTCTAGTGACCCCGCTTCCCGCACTGCAAGCATACATCTTGGGATTTGTCCTTGGGTTTCCCAGAACCTTTTGACGATTTAGCCTTGCCCTTCTTCTTATGCTTATTCTTTTAACACATTCAGTCGCCTTGGGCCAAGCCCTCGGAGTCTGAGATGTTGAAGCATAGTGCGCCTCGCACTTCTTACCCTTAAGGAGCTCATTTTCTGCCTCACACAGAATGGACATCAACTCTCCAAGAGTCTGGTCTTGGTTCAACATGTTTTAGTTCATGATGAACCCACTCCAAGTGTCGGGGAGAGACTGTAGGATCAAATCCACTGAAGTCTCAGGCTCGAAGACTATGCCCATCTGTCCGAGCTGCTCAATGTCAGTAATCATCTGTGAGACATGATGCTCAACATACGTACCCTCTGACATTCGAGCGCGGAAGCTTCTTCTGCAATTCATATCATTGCGATCTAAAGTTAGATCGGTAGAGATCGTGTAACTTCGCCATCATCTCATAAGGATCCAATCCCTTGTTTTGACGACATAATTTTGGAGTCATAGCGGCAAGCATTACCGATTGAGCAGTCGCATTATCATCGCTATGAGTCTTCCAAAGCTCTAGCTCTATCAACTGATCAGGTCGGGGCTTAGGCCCAAGAGGTCGCTCTATTGTGTAGAGTAACTTCTCGGATCCTAGAACAATTCTGAGATTCATATCCCAGTCTTGAAAGTTTGTGCCATTAAAGACGTTGTCACCCATGACAATATCCCTAATGCTTAACTTTCCAGTCATCTTAACCGCAATAGTCCAACTATTCGATTAACGATGTTTGGGTACAGTCTAACTGTTACAAGAAAAATAATAATACATTAGTCCAACTAATAAAATAATTGACGAAATAATTTGAAAGCGCGTAAAGTTAAGTATTTGAACGAAATTGCAAATTCAATACTAGCCTCCCACTATTTTTCGGCGAGCCTCTAACCCTCTGTTGAGTTCTCGGGAAACCTAGTTTCCTAGTGGGCTAGGATCCCGTTAAATAACACACAACCTTGACTTTGGCCAACAAGCTGTATGATATTTAACTAGGTAGATCTCTAAGATCAATTGGATCTCATCCAATTCCTAGATTCGGTAGGTGGACCTCTAAGTCTGAAACATATATACAATATATATGCCAATATATCCAATATATCTTCCTAACCTATTTCCTCTAAATCAACTAAGCCTTGGCTTTGGCACAACAAGCTTAATGATTCCAGTTAAGCGGAACCCATTGACTTTGGAAAGCTTCGTAATCGATGTCGATGGACAAGAAGTGATCTTGACTTTGGCTAACAAATCCCAACTTGGACAAGGCACCGATATGGAACAAAGCCTTCATGATTCAAACACATCCGCAATGGATAAAGGTCTTGACTTTGGCCAACAAACCAGTGCCAATCTTGGATCTTGAGTAAGAATCACTCAATGGAAGGAAAACGCTTAATATTTTGTTGAGGGTTTTTCGCGTAAATTGACAACCAATTTATTATCTTTGTTAGGTCTCATCATACACCCCTTAAGCATGATTTCTAAAAGCATAATAAGGCGCAGAAATAAATTAATAACTATATGCGGATGGATATCTCACAGATTGTTCCTAGAACGAATCACTCCCTTTCCTCTCCCCGGCTAGCACTATTCTTACTTCTACCCAATTACATAATACAATTAAAGAAACCTCATTAAAATTGAGGGGAATTAGGTGAGAAGAGAATTACAAAGAATCAATAGAGATAAGGCTGGACACGCAGGTCCAATTTAATAAATTCTAAATTTACAACAATTTCCAAAATTACCATTTCCCTTCTAATATCCATCTGATATACGTTATTCATTCAACACATCCATGTATTCACACAAAACATGTTATTCAATCAATCTAATTCAATTAATTAATCTTGAATAATGTGATCATCCAATGTTCAAACAACGATTTGATTTTACGCGAGTCCAACTTGTTTGAGAATAAGTACTCAAAGTATGAATTCTTGAATTATATCGAACTACAATTTCAATCTAATTTAATTCGTATTCAATACTAATTCTATATTTAATTCCAAATTAAATAACTACACTTTTTAATATGCCTTTAAAGACTTAGATTCCAAATCTAATCTAAATGGGTCTCAAAGCCCAATTAACATCCAATGTCATTTAATTAAAGTCCGATGGGCTTTCAATTAATTTCTTTAGGCATGGACTTTGGTCAATATGGGTCAAACCCAAATACCAAAGCCCAATTAAGGAATCATCCTTATTTGCCAAGAAACCAATTTAGGCCCATAAGGCCCAATCAAACTTAAAAGGCCCATTTGTCACATTTGGACTTAATGGAATGATTTAGGCCCAATTTGGATCCAATCCAATTGACTTAAATCAACTTGGCCCAACCAAGCCCATTAGGCTCAAATATAACATTTAAAGCCCAATTCTAAATTAAGCCCAACTAATTAAATTTTAATTTTCCAAATTTCAAAATTCAATTAATTAAAGTGTATTACATCAATTAATTATCTAAATTAATATATCCAAAATACTAATTTAATCAATTAATCATGTATTAATTTGTTCAACTCATGTCCAACATTTTGAAACAAAAAATCAACTCATTTCATGCTCATATTGGTCACGGCATTTTGAGGGTTTTTTGTCCGATTTCATTTTCAAACCGATTGAATCTCAAATCAACATTTCCCAAGTGTTCAAACTCATCCAATGATCAAAAGAACAAAAAATACCATGACTATTTAGGGCAAGTAACTTTCGGCCAAGCCTCAATTTTGGGCAAAAATTGATCTAATTAATTTTTCATGAAATTGATCATAAATAACTCCAAGTTATCCATATACAAGCATGCTCAAACAAACAATTTGGTTAAATCATGCTCAAATCCAATTTACCCAAATTTTACCCTAATATTTTTCATGCTCAAATTAGGCTCTGATACCATTGTTGGTTTCTACTATAGTCCCAAGATCATTCAAGCAATGAAAATAATGTGAATACAATAAAGAAGTATGGCGGAATCATACTTACAATGAGCGGTTTATGGATGCGTCAAGTTTAAAATTTTTCCTTCTCCTTGTCCTTGAAGGTCACGGCCAAGCACCAATTTTTGTTGAAGAAGATGAACAAGCTCCAAGCTTTGAGAGGATTCCAAGCTCTTGAGATGGTTTCCCTATCACCTTGTTTGATTCTTGTGAGTGCTAGCTCTTGGTAAATTTTGCAACAAAATTCACCTTCTTCCTCCTTGTGTATTCGGCAAAGAGAAGAAATTGGGAGAGTTCAATTTTTGATGAGTTTTGCGTGAATGAGAGAGAGAGAATATGTGTATTGACTTATCAATTTTGATTTCAAAAATCAAATAAATGATTTACCAAAGTTTTGGTAAAAGTCTTACACAAGCCATCAACAATACAAAGTGTGTAAGGCAAGTTATCATCATTGTCACCAAAACCCATCACTCAAAGTGACAAGTGATGTGACTAGTGATGTGACTTGTGGGCCCCACTTGATTCGAAATCCGAGTGGGCCCTCAAACACTCCCGGTCTCGGGTTCGCTAATTCTGAATTAACGAACTTTCCGTTGCGACGTAATTAAATCAAATTTATTAAATAATAATGCCAAGCAAAATTATTATTCACGTCGCTAGCGAATTAATTCTAGATTAATTCGTTTGCCCGAATTAAAATCTAATTTTAATTCCGCGTCGAAATCATATAAAAACTCTTAATCATATTTCGTGAATGACGTGATGTCATTGCGCAGCGTTGTTGTTCTT
This sequence comes from Zanthoxylum bungeanum, assembly GCA_019454045.1. NCBI lineage: Eukaryota > Viridiplantae > Streptophyta > Magnoliopsida > Sapindales > Rutaceae > Zanthoxylum > Zanthoxylum bungeanum. The sequence goes on along the minus strand of SKCR01004670.1, from coordinate 8,068 downwards.
GCGGAAGGAAAATATTTGGTAAAAACTTTATGAAGTCTGCCCATGTAGTAATAGACTCTACCGGTAATGACTTGAGTCATCCTTTAACTCTATCCTTTAAGGAGTATGAGAACATAGGAAGGAAAACTACTTCTTCTGCCCTCTATTGAAGTTAAGGTACTGCAGACTTCTAGGAAGCTACGTATATGAACAATCGGATCATCTTTCGGACCACCCACAAACTGCACTGATTGATGTACTATCTGGATACAGGTCTTGATATCGCATGCGTTAGCCTGAAGAGGAGGTGGGACAATGCATGATATAAGTCCATATATGATCGGTATCGTCATGTCCCGAATTGGAATTGGCGCTGCTAAGCCTAGTGGTTCAGGCTGTTGATCATTCATGATGCCTAAAATCAAAGAAAATAAAAAGAAAGATAAAAAGAAAAAGAAAAAACCGTTAGCTAAACATGTAGAGTGTCTGTCCTAATATCGAACAGGAAAAATAAAATAACTCCCCGGTAAGGACGCCAAAAACTTGATCGTAATTTTAATACTGCATACAAATGCACATATTGTTCAAGTAATATAGTGACAAATATCGGAAATCGTACCCACAGAGACTTATTATTCCTTTTATTAATATTAAAACTAACCTACTTAAATAAAACTAAATAAATGATTGAGAGAAAGATTAAATTAATTTAATTAATTGAAAAGTAATTAAAGAAGAAATAAACAAATTTTGGGAGAAGATCTTATATGATAGAAGAACCTACTATTGTAATTTCACCTAAGCACGTAAACAATGGGTTCATACACTTTTTATCCACCGGGTTGTTGTTATGGAATATTAACTTAGAACGCTAAACTATCTATCAGCCACTTTCGATTGTCAAATAGATATATTAAGATTAAGCCAATTAACTATATGTCTATGCTAGCTAACTATCATGCAAGGAAATCTATTCACAAAATTAGAGCATAAACTATTATTCTCATGACTAACCCAAATTTCATCTATCGAGTTCCTAAAGATTTACCACGACTTGACTATTGCTGGCTAGACAATAAAACATTAGGCATTCAAACACAGAGAATAATAAATAATTCAATAACAATCCCAATCCCAATAGAATAAAAAGATACATATTAATTAAATATTGTGTTTAAGACCCATTACAACCCTAAATTAATTATTTAGGTAATGACAATATTCAATACACACACGCTAATCATTATCACAAAACAAAAACTCATAAAGATAATAATAATGAATTAAAGGAAGAGAGAACTCTCGTTTGCAGACTTCGACTTCAATCTCCACTGTTAGTTGAGGAACTCATTATTGTCTTCCTTTAGGTGTTTTTTTCTATGTCTTTAAGGCACCAAAAGTCTGTTATAAGTCTTCTTTCTAGATCTTGGACGAGTTTATGTTTGTATAAATGTCGTGGGAGCTTTTCTTCTTAAGAAATCAGAGTTCTTCATGCACCAGAAATTGCATATGTGTCATGACGAGTAGAGCTCGGAGTCGCGACGTTGGCTCCTTTCAATCCGGCATTGCGATACACATAAAAAATTAGATTGTCTCGAATTCGCATTACAAAGCGTCGCGACGCGCTGACTTCCGTTGAGATGTCCAAGATGACTTTGGAATATGGTCCGGTTTTGCTCCAAATTTTCCGATTCATCGCTCCTTGAGTCCAATTAAGTCGAATTGTAATTTAAACCTACAAAACATACCCAAAATGCATCAAAACATTCATACAACTCGAGATAACCCATAAAATATAAGATAAATGGACGGTAAATATAAACATATTGACCATTCATCACTAAGTATGAAAAACTATAATTTCAAATCTCATCAAAATAAATTATCATGTAAAATGAATAATAACTACTAAAAAGAGAACGACTCAAGAAAGTGACATATCCAAATTCCAACTTCTATCCAAATTCTGACTTCTATAAAGGAATCGAGTGTTAATGAGAGTTTCAAATAAAGAGAAATTAAGATTAAAAAAAAATAAAAATCAAAGATGGATGTGTTGATTACCTGCATAATATGGCTTGTATTCACATTAGTCTGGGTGATGGCTTTAAATTCCTTTTCCGGAGGACGCAAACATCTACCCCCGGGACCAAGGCCTTTTCCGGTGATCGGGACCTCCTGGAGTTGGGTGAGAAACCTCACAAGTCACTAGCCAAGCTTGCTAAGATTCATGGCCCCATAATGAGTCTAAAACTTGGCCAGTTGACCACAGTAGTCGTTTCTTCTGCAAGCATGGCCAAAGAAATCCTTCAAACTCATGATTCATCTTTCTGTAATCGAATGGTCCCTGATGCAGGTTTTTCCAATAAACACAATGAATTCGGGCTGATCTAGCTGCCTGTCTCAGCACAGTGGAAAAATCTTCGAAAAATATGCAATTTGCATATATTCTCTAATCAAAAACTCGACGCGAATCAAGACCTCCGGCGTAAGAAAGTTCAATATCTTCTTGCTTATGTTCAAGAAAATTGCCTTGTGGGTAAAGCAATAGATATTGGCCAAGCTGCTTTCAATTAATACTTCTCTTAATTTATTATCCAACACAATTTTTTCTGTTGATTTGATTAATCCCGCTTCCCGAGAGTTTAAGGATATAGTTGGGAGTCTTATGGAAGAATTAGGAAAGCCAAACTTGTCCGATCATTTTCCTCTACTTAAAAAGCTTGACTTGCAGGGGATAGGGCGTCGCATGGCAATTTTTACTGACAAGATTTTCGAGACTTTTGATAGCTTGATCGATCTACGACTGAGGCAACGACAGGAAGGTTACACCGAATCAATAGATGTGTTAGATACTCTTCTCAATATGACCGAAGATAAGAGTGTGGAGATTGATATAAATGATATCAAACATTTATTTTTGGTAAGCAGACAGATAAATCACAGAGATAATAATTTACGTGGTTCGGCGTTCACAAATACTCAAATGCTTTTCAAATCTAACACTTCTTCTCTAGGTCGGGTCGGTATCCTAACTTTGCTCCATCAACCAATTATGCCCTCGGGAAAACTCCTTCACATAATGGGCTCGTTCCTTCGCCTGACTTCAACTTCTCTGGGCCCTTATCATTCTCCTCTGGCCATGTTTAAAACCTCATTCTACTCCTCATTGGTATTCGAATTTTCTCGGGGTGAAAAACCACCATTAACAGGCTCATTACATATCTTTCATATAAGCCAATTAGAATTTACTTAATGTGGCATAACAAATGGTGGATAATGTCTCTAACACTCCTCATGTTGTGCAGATTGATTTTTTTTTTTACATATATCTTGTTATGTAGAAGAGTATCGCACGATCCACTCATATATGATTTTAGTTTTCAAACAAAATGAATGCACATGCATTTAAAACATATTCAAAAGCTAATTCAAAGGGGGTTATCCAAACCTTATCAATTTAACCCAAAATTTATTCTTGACTTGTGTGAAGTAACGTCACAAAATGAACAATAGTTTAGAAGAAAATTCAAGTCCATGATTTTCCTATTGAATGGTCATTAATTATCTTAAGGCTAGCTAGAAAATTCAAATTTGTAATTAGTGGAAGTTTGAGAATGGATTGTAGATATTTCAATGAAATTTATGTTGGGATTTTTATATTCGACAAGTAAATATATTCAAAACATGATTGATTATAAATTTATGATTCATTTGTATTTCAATCATGCATTTTGATTTACTTTATAAAATTCATGAAAATTCTGTGATTATTTATATAGTTTTAAATTAAATATATATCTATGTAAAATGTTACATACATATATGTATGAATAAAATTTAAAGAGTAATAATCAAAATTTGTCCGTGACTATAATTTGAAGTTGAGAATCTTCAAATTCAAAAGTCATAAATATAGTTCATTATATTATGAATTGTGCAGTTCTATCCTGACTGTAATATGTAGAGACATAAGAATGAATATATTTTATATAATAAGATTATATTGGACATGACTAGATGAAATAGAAAAATTCTTATAATTTCCACTAAATAAAAAATATCAATTTTATTATAATGATGGCCATATATGTGATGATCTTAACTCATTGTATTTAGCAGACTCCTATATCATTTTAATTTATTCTCTAATTTACTAGGTATGATTTTGTATTTATTACATTTCGTAAACCATGTAATTTGGGAATGAGTTGAATGTATAGTTGGTAATTCTAACCTGCTATAATGGAATCTGTTCATAAAATTTTCTTGTTTATTAGTTCAGGACATGAACGATTAGCGCACAAATTCATAAAAGTTATGAATTAATTGTTCACTTGAAACTAATGGAAGTCAATGATAAAGATGTAATTGAAGAGGTTAATAGATTTTATACCTAGCTCATTTACGAATATTTTATAGAGGATCATTGCCTAGTTAATGACTATATCAATGGACGAATTCTTTGTGTAATTAATTTTGAAAATTCGCGATTAGCCTAGGTTCTGACCCTATGCGGAATTACAAGCAATAAACAGGATAAGTCTTAATTACTGCTACTATGGAATTTCAGCAGGCAATTTCAATGTCAACCAATAGCAATAAAATCCACAATATCAAACAATAATAATATAAATTGCGAAAAATAAAACAATCACACAAAATCAACACAATAATTTTGGTGACGAAATGGAAAACTCTTGCGAGTAAAAAACCACTTCGGGTATATCGACTACCAGCCCAATCCACCACTATATAGAGAAAAACTTACAGCGATGGTCAAGACCTATGGTGGCAACTCCACCGACTCAAGTACCTCAATACTGCAAGAACTCAAGGCAAGAACTCGTTTGAACGCCACTCGAACACACCACGAACTGATGCTCTCTGGAATGTCCCCGTTCAAACGCACCAAGAACGTGCCTCGAACGTGCCTCGAATGTTTGCTCTCTGGAATGATCCCGTTCGAACCCAATGGAGAACGTGCCACTAACGCCACACGTTTGAACCAAACAACGAACACAGCACTAACGTAAATGTTTGAACACTGCAACGAACGCACCACGAATGCATGTCTGATGGACAGCAGCCAAAAAACCAGTCTAATTGCACAAGATCTTCATGACTATTTACAACTCAATTGAACTTGTTTTGTCACGGACACTTGCCAATAAAAATGGAACTAACAATCTCCCCATTTTGGCATTCCGTGACAAAAAACTACCTAATACAAAGACTACGGTAATAGACCCAAAAGAAAATAGCCAACTGTCAACCATCAAAAAAGTGACTTATACATAAAGACTCGATCTAACACCTAACCAAGTAGTTGTTGGTCTCTAAGATCATCCCAAGAATATTTAACATGAAATAATGTGAATACAAAAGAAAAGTATAGCGGAAATATACTTACAATGATCGGAAGAGAGGATGTGTTGATAACAAAAATTTCCTTCCTTGAAAGTCTCCAAGATTTCTTTGATAATGTTGAGCTCCAAGCTTTGAGTGATTTGAGATTCCAAGCTCAATGGGAGAGTTTCCCTATCACCTTTGTATGATCTCTTCAAGAGCTAGCTTTAGAAATTTTGCTACAAAATTTCCTTGTTCTTCCTTGTAACTCTCGGCTTTTGGAAAGAAAAGAGAGGAAGAGAGTTTTGATTTTTGGTGTTAAGTTGTTGTAATGATTTTCAAAAAATCAAATTACCTTTTACCAAAACCAATTTGGTAAATGTCATTCCAAATGACAAAAGGTGTCTTACAAGTTACCTAAAAAATCTTCACTAACTTCCATCACCAAAAAGTGATGAGAATGGCAAGTGATGTGACTTGTGGGCCCCACTTTAATTCAAAATCCGAGTGGGCCTGCAAACACATCCCGGGCTTGGGTTCGTTAATTCTGAATTAACGAATTTTCCGTTGCGACGTAATTAAATCAAATTTAATTAAATAATTATCCCTACCAAAATTACTATTAAAGTCGCTCGCATCGAATTAATTCTAATTAATTCGTTCGTCCGAATTAAAATCTAATTTTAATTCAGTTATGAAATTATAATTTCATATAATATATCGAATATTATTTCATCAATTAATTCCTAATTAATCGTTCTCTCTCTTTAATTTGAATTTGATCCCAGATAAATTCTCGCCGTAATTAATCCTAGATTAATTTTCTCTCTCTTATGATTAATCCTAGATTAATTATGTTCGAGTCATACGTCATCGGTGAATCATCGAGAAGCGACCCATGAGATCCCTGGATATGTTGGCAGTAAATCTGGTCGTCGGACTATCCGAACACGTGCGTACCTTGTACCACATTTTTACCGATTTACGAGACATGGTTGGCTTCTAGCAAAGCGCCGTGCCTACCCAATTCTCCAGAAATATTCTTAAAGGAATATATAATCTATGACAGGCGTAGTATATATAGTATTGCATATTGGGATCCAGTATCTGATGTCACATGCAAGGCTTGGGGCTGGAATAATGTCTGCCCCGTATGAAGCATATATCGGATCACAAGCAACTACTTTCTATAATCGGATAATCATGACCTTGTTATATTATCCCGATAGTTGCAACATAATAGAGAACCGGTTCTGTATCCTTGCGTGATCATCATCTCCATATGACTGAAGTGATACGTCCGTCTTGACATCACACCCAATACACTACGATTCTCAATAAACCCAGAAGAGGCGTACACAGAACCTGTTAAAGTCCTGGAGGACCAAAACCAAAGCGTATTGATTGTCGCAAGTACTAGCGATGCAAGTCTCAGGTTAAGACCAAATACATCTATCCCGAAGCGGATTCCCATAGACACATAGTCATATTACCAATGGGACTCCACGGGGTCTATCCAGAGCGAAGCTATTTCCGTATCATCGGTAAAAACAACCTCTTATCACACTTGCATAAGTATCCAATACTTAAATAAATGAGAACTATGATGTTATGCTTCCATAACACGCACAAGTGCAATACTAGTCTATTCTGCATTATCGATGTCCAGTCTCGATAATACTACGACTAGGGATATTTAATGATTAAACCTTTGTGGATTGATATTGTCTCATATCTTATAATCCTTACTAATCATAAGGACTTTTATCATTTATATATATAAGTAATCTAATAACAAAAAATGATAAAATGTAATTTACATTGTCACATAGTTAATTTGTACAAAAACCACAATGTCTTTTACAAATAGTGACGCTATGGGTCATAATTGTCCAAAAATCTCCCACTTGGCCTATAGCCAGTCACTCAAGCATCTAACACCTGAACTATATACATGTCGCTCAAACTTTTGCTGAGGAATAACTTTCGTCAGCAGATCTACAATGTTGTCCTCTGATGCGACCTTCTCGATCTTCACATCACCACGATGTATAATCTCACGAATCATATGGAAACGTCGAAGAACATGCTTGGATCGTTGATGAGACCGCGGTTCCTTAGCATGCGCTATAGCCCCGTTATTGTCACAATACAATGGAACGGGCTCAGTTGCTAACGGAACTACTCCTAATCCAATTAGGAATTTACGGATCCAAACTGCCTCTTTTACTGCTTCAGCTGCAGCAATATACTCTACTTCTGTTGTTGAATCGGCAACAGTCTTTTGCTTGGAAGATTTCCAACTTACTGCTCCGTTATTCAAGCAAAATATGTACCCAGATTGCGACTTACAGTCGTCTTTATCGGTTTGGAAACTTGCATCGGTAAACCCAGTTACCTCAAGTTCTCAATCTCTATAGATTAAGAAAGCATCCTTAGTTCGTCTAAGATACTTAAGGATATTCTTAACCGCCATCTGGCCTCGTAGGGCAAACTATATACAAAAGATAGAATTTCTATATCTGAAATTATAAAACTTTAAAAGAAACTCTGAAAAATATATAGGTTGTAAAATAAGAAATCCCATATGTTAGAAAATATCCAAGCCAGCTGAGAGTGGAAACGAATTCAAAATATGTTATAGTTTGAAGTCACATAAAACTTTCTGAAATCTTTTTTTCTGAAAAATTAGGGGCGTTACATATCGCTGTCCCATAAGCACGTGTCTGAAATCCTCTGA
>SKCR01004669.1:0-26327 GCA_019454045.1 Zanthoxylum bungeanum | reverse complement strand
AGGGAAAAGAAGAAGACTGTATGTCCTTAATTTGAGAGAGAGAAGATAAAGCTTTAATATATATATTATTACATTTACAAGTAAATTAAATAAAACATATATATTACTTTAATTCAAAAGTCAAAAAGTAAAAAGCAATAAAGCTTTCCATCATTTCACATCACTATTCACATCACATCTATTCACTTAATAAAGTGACAACATGTCATGTCATATCACTCACAGTGACAAGTGATTTGACAAATGATGCGACTAGCGATTTCACGCTTGATGTGACTTGCATGCCGCGCTCGAATTCGAAATGCGAATGCGCTCGCAATCACTCGCGGGCTCGGATTCGCTAATTCCAAATTAACGAATTTTCCGTCGCGTCGTAATTAAATGATTACGCCTAGCGAATTCACTATTCACGTCGCTAACGAATTAATTCTAAATTAATTCGTTCGCCCGAATTAAAATCTAATTTTAATTCCGTGTCAAAATCTAATTTCGATTAATATATCGAATATATTAATTTATCGATTAATTCCAAATTAATCGTTCTCTCTCTTTAATTAATATTTTATCCCAGATAAAATATCTCCGTGATTAATCCCAGATTAATTTTCTCTCACTTCTAATTAATCCCAGATTAATTAAGTGCGAGTCATACGTCATCGGTGAATCTTCCGGAAGCGACCCATGAGATCTCCGGATATGTTGGCAGTAAATCGGGTCGTCGGACTATCCGAACACGTAAGTACCTCGTACTACGTTTATACCGATTTACAAGACAAGGTTGGCTTCTAGCAAAGCGCCATGCCTACCCAATTCTCCAGAAATATTCTTACAGGAATATATAGATCTGTATCAAGCGTAGTATACCGTAGTATTGCGTATATCATCCCAGTATCGGATAGTCACGTGCTAGGGCTGGGGCTGGATAAGTGTCTGCCCCGTCCGAAGCACATGTCGGATGTCTGGTAACTAGTCTCTATAATCGGATATACATGACCTTGTCATAATATCCCGATGGCCGGCCAGCACTTAAGAGCACTAATACCGTATCCTGCGTGACATCATCTCCACTATGACTGGAGTGATACTTCCGTCTTGACATCACACCCAATACACTACGACTCTCTAATAAACCCAGAAGTGGTGTACGCAGAACCGGTTAAAGCCCTGTACCACCAAGACCAAAGTCTACCGATTATCGCAAGTATTAGCGATGTAAGTCTCAGGTTAAGACTATACACACCTACCTTGATTTCGGCCTCCCATAGACACATAGTCATAATACCAATGGGATTCCGAGGGGTCTATCCAGAACGAAGCTGTTTCCCGTACCATTGGTGAAACACGACCTCCTATCGCACTTGCATAAGTATCCGATACTTATATATATGAGAACTATGCCGTTGTGCCCTCACAACGCACACAAGTGCAATACTAGCCTATTCCGCATTATCGATGTCCAGTCTCGATAATACTCCGGCTAGGGATATTTAATGATTAAACCTTCGGGGACTGATATTGTCTCATATCATTCTCAGTCCAGGAACTAATCATAGGGACCTCTCTTCATTTATATATGTATGGTGATCTAATCACAAATGATGAGAGTGCAATTTCCTTGTCACATAGTTAATTTGCTACAACACAATGATCTGTGCAAATAGTGACGCTATGGGTCATTTTGTCCAACACGAAACCCTTCTTCTTCTCCGTTTTCGTCTTCTTTCCCTTTGACTAGGACTGGGAAGAAGCAGAAGTAGGTTTTGGATGGCGAGTTGGAACTCCCTTCCTTAGGTCCTCTTCCACCGTGATCAGCATCCTATGCAGTTCATGGTAGGAACAGATAATCTCATTCATGTTGAAATACATCATGAATTGGCGACATGAAGCTGGGAGTGAACCAAGAATGACACTCATATCGAGAATGTCATTCTTAGGGAGATTATGTTGCCTCAGTTGTTCGATCAAGTCAAGAACATATGAGCTCACAGCTTACCCCTCGTCCAGTCGCGCATGAAACAGTTCCATTGTAACTTTATGAACAATAATGTGTTCTTGGTTAATATACGATTCTCTTAATCGCATCATCATACTGTACACATCTGTCATGCCATAATATTGTTTCATGAGTCCTGGTGTCAGTGAACTTAAGATGTATGATTTAACTTTTACAGCATCTTTCCAAGCTTGGAAAACTTGGAGTTCCTCCGATGTTTCGGAATCAAGGACAATCCTTAAATCCAAATCCCAATCGGTGAAGTTCTCATCACTTTTAAGTTTGTTCGTATCCAACATACGCGCAAACGGATTAGTCGATTGTGCTGCCATCACAAATCTATCATATAGATTACGAAAAACGGTTAGCAGAAATTAAGCAGTTTCATATAATATCAAAAGCATTAACTAGATCACGGATTTTAATCTAAAGCCCCTCCCACTAAATCATGCAATACTGTAATCCCCAAACAGAATACAAAGATTTAATAATTAAATTAAATAAAAATAGTGAAAGGTGGGTCCCATAAATATATTTCAGCTCACAGCTTTGGCACGTTCTCGCCTACATATATTCATTAGGTAGACAACTCCTTGTCAATCACTCAATAGTGACTAATGGGTTTCCGGTCCTGGTCGTTTCTCATTGTGACAGCTTTGGCACGTTCACAAGGAGGCATACCAAGGTTAAACTCGTCAATGATAAACTCAAGCTACTTGTGTATCCCTGACAGCTTTGGCACGTTCAGGATTCCGCTTTCGCTTGAATCTATCTAGTATCAGATATACATCTGGCATAAATAAATTTCTATCGGCTACAGCCTAACAGCTTTGGCATGTTCTTGGATGTAGTCATAGAAAAGATAACCATAAACTGTATTGACAAGACGGGCCATGTAACATGCATCAAATACATAATTAACATAAACATTATTAATTAGGGATTTTCCGCAAAAGATGTTTTTATTTTATTTAATCAAATTAAATAAATAAATACATGCATAAAGTAAAGATTAAATTAAACATTGAATTTAAAAAAGGCATATTCATATTAGGGTGTCCAGAATCAGACTCGCTCTGATACCATTTTTTAGGGGTTTTATGGCGAAAATCTGGTAACGCAGTGGAAACGCGGAAAATCAAAATTTTCCGATTTCAAAAATTTTCTTGGATCAATAAAATAAATTTATTTATTTAATTATCCAATTATCAAATTCTGAAAAATTACACATGAAACCAAATTCTTGGTAATTACCAAATTACCTCAAAACTTTACAAATTGATCATTTTAGTCCTTAAATTGTCAAATACAATTTTGGATGATTCTAAATCATTTCTAAAATGATTTCCAACATGTCCAACACATCAAAATCAGATTGCAACAAAATCCCCAATTTTTTGCTAATTTCCGAAACTACCCAGAATTTTTCAGTTTTTGCAATTTGGTCATTTTTTTTTCAAAACATGTCAAGATCAAATCCAATCAACTCAGAAATTAATATGCATAATATACACACCATAATAGATCACATATATGAAATGCCCAAAATCTGGAAAGGGTTACGAACCCTAATTTTATAATTTCTTTAAATTGACAAAATTTACCAAATTTATTAAATACATGACTTTAATTCAAACTTTACCACACCAAACAAGTCTCACCATCATGAAACAACTCAAGAACAATTCTAGGTCATCAATGAGTGGCTTAGCAACTCTAGAATGGCAAAATGATTATCATATAATCAAAACTAAGCCATTGAAACCATTTCAAGCTCAATTTAAAACCATACATGCATACATATTTCAAACAAGTTCATAACAAATTAAAACACAAACTTAAAGTGTAGAGACAACATCCTAGCAACACATGTTGAAGCTAAGCATGTTAGAAATATTTTCTAAGTTGAAAGATTTAAAGAAAGACTTACAAAAATCAAGTTTTTCAAGCTTTTCTTCTTTGTCTTCAAACTTTTCTCTCAACTCTTTTGTGTTTGTTTTTGGTAACTTATGAACCTTAACCTAATAAAATGAAATAAAACAATATATACATACACCAAAATAACCTTGGCCGAATTTGTGTAGTATTAAATATCTAGATATTTTTTTTGTTTCATTAAAGTTTACTTTAATCAACTTGCATCTTTGATCATTACTTATTTAATGAAAATTCAACAAGTCAAATAAAGTAACTTAAAACATCTCCTAAAATATCAAAACTTAAGATATTTATATTTTTAATGAATTTAATTATTTAATAATTAAATAATTATTTAAATACAAATATTTTAAATTTATGTATTATATTTACTTTAAATATCCAAATACATATATATTTATGATATATGTCAAATATCACTGTTTCACATTTAATTAATGTGTATGTAATAAAATCTATCATTAAATACAAATACACAATAATTAGGAAATAACTATTAGGTCTCATCGCATGTATTTTCGTTTAACCTTTAAATGACTTATAAATAATCAATATTATTCATAAAAGTTACCCTAGTGCTCTACGAGTATATTTCACTAGTGAGAATCTATAGATTCAGGCATATCCGTCATGAAGTCCAATTTCATGTCCATAATTTACTCACCCATAAATTATGACGACCACGGATAAACTCGCTGAATCATACAGGTCGAGGTCATGACATATTTTTTATTCATTTGTCACAGGTACCCGGATATATCCCAGAGATATAGATATAAACGTCAAATCTCTATAGAGACAATCTCATTGCAGTCTCTATTAGCAATCTCAAAAAGAACACTTAGAACTCACTTCTAAAGTGTACCACGGGCCCATGGTTTTTATCTGATTGCTAATCATAAATGGACTACCTATGTTCTGTACACATAACTGACGAATCATATCTCGTCACACATAGGACACCCTGAGGATCTTTCCATACCCAACGAACAGGCGGAGGTATGATCTGAATAGATTGGTGATGTGACTACCATCTAAGTGTGGAAGATGTATCATGTGCCCACAATGGTATCTCAAGTCGAAGAATCACTAATTCTACTCAACCCGAGAATATTCTTATTGACGTTGGTGTACCATCCATTGAGAATCTTCGGTGAGTCATTCAGTGTTTATCCGCTATAAACCCCTACACGTATATACGAGTCTCCAAGACTCATGGTTCATTGAGAAACCATTGGAATCATATATTCCAGTATACGACATGTACCAGTCTCAACGGGTTTACTTTACTGACCAAGTAGTGTAAACCTTGACCAGAAACTATATGAGAATGACAACGTCATTATACAACTCAATGTCAGTTGCGACATTTTTGCAACTGTATCATGACTAATCATCCTAAGGTATATTAAGTCTTTACTATTTAAGAAGATATATTATATTACAGAAACTGCTCATTTATTCAAAATAAAACATTTACAATTGTATTTTCAAGGAAATACAATGAGGAATTGGCACTCTGAGCACCAACTCCAACATTAAGTACCCAAATTTTGAAAATCTTAAGGGTTTAACTAAAATCAAGAATAGTGAGATTAAAGAATTATTTGAGGATGATAATTTGGTATGGAATATGGGAAGTTGAAGTTTAATGGTTTGGTTTGTAAAATATTTTTGATATATAAGTGTTGGTGATGCATTTGGGGTAAGATAGACTTTAGGAAGCAAGTTTAGAATCCTGGAATACAGGCCTACATCACGATGCCCAAGGGCTCGCGTCGCGACACGTACTGGGAATTAATGCAGATTCATTTCTGGTTTGTCAGTGTCGCGACGCGTAAGGCCCTTCATCGCGAAGCAGTATCAGACTTTCCCTAAAATAGTTTTAATTCATTCTAGCTTCACCCTAACGTGTTTAAGGCCACCCTAAGGGTCTCGTATCAACTCATATATATACATTATGTACGTATGATACACATTGGAGTGATGGAAAGTACTTAAATAGATAAAATTAGCATGATTTTGTAATGTATTTCTCAGTCCATTCTCTAATCAAGTTTATCAATTATAGATCATCGCAGGAACCGTAGTTTCCTTCAACAGAGTAAACAATGCTAGCCATATTCTAAACCTGTGAGTGGACACTTTTCCTTAAGTTGATTTTCATTATATTATTTTTCATGGCAGACATATTTTTTCTCATTTAGGGCGTCAGCCAAGTTCACTTTCAATTACATTTTGATTAAGAATATTTTGAGAAATAACTTAGAAAATAGTCATTTTCAAAGTATTGTTTTATGTTTTCCAGACATGGGGAAATCCCACCTCAGTATGTAACTTGACTCAGATATGGAATTAATGGATAAAACATGTGCACATGTATAGGAATGAGGGGACGGTGATACGTAACGCCCTCAGATCCTAGTTCAGGACTAAGGATGACAGATGCCCCTAGATCCTAGTTCAGGGTCAGGCAGTAGCATAGATCCTCACTCCTGGCTCTAGTTCAGTGGCTTAGGGGACGGCGATATGTAACGCCCCAAGACCACTAGTTAGGCATATGGGGGAACGGCGATACGTAACGCCTCATACGTCAAGTGTTTCAGAGATAGTATTCCAGTGGTAGGTTTTCAGAGAAAAGGTTTTCTGAGATACAGTTTTCAGAAATGAAAGTTTTATAAAAGAGTTTTAAAAAAGATTATTTATTTTTATAGAATAAACTCAGAGTTCTGTAAACATGAAAGTTTTTAAAAAAAAAATGATTTTCTAGTGATAGTTTTTGTTTTAGAATCGAGAGTTTTCATAAAAGTTCATCAGTTTTTGTTTAATCGTCCACTCACTTAGATCATTCAAACGATCTAACCCCCCACTCCCGGTTTATTTTTTTTGTAGGTATTCTTAAAGGACAAGCTCGAGGGGAATGATATTGATGGCATTCATTAGAGGGTTCGGTCCACCAGGTCGAGTCAGAGATAGAGTTCAATCAAGATTAGTACAATCCAGTATCAAATAATTGTATAATAAGTACTAATGTAAGGAGTTGTTAAGATAAGTAATATTGAGTGTTAGTTTTGTGTGTACTATTTTATATTCTATGTCATGGTTTGGGCTATGGTCCCGTATATAAGATTATGTTTAAGAAAATAGTAACAATGTTGTTCATAGTTAGAAAGTCGGAGGCTTAGGGGAATAGTACGGCATATTCCCTACCCGTAGCATCTCTCGGATTGAGGATGTTACATATACATATACATATTTACCGACCACAAAGCACAAATAAAAATCAATACAGCCAAGATCACATCATCCAACAATACACACATATGGCTGGCTTACACACACAATGCTCGTACGAGACTCATTACTTATTTTAGAGTAGGTATGAGATGAATTTCGTCCAAAGAGATTCCTAACCACCTCGACTACTATACCACGAGAACATCAATCAATTAAACATACAAATATGCATACATATCACGGCACACCAAACTCATCGCACGACTTCTCATACACAAGCACATCCATAACAAGCATTCCAAAAATGATTTAAACACTCACATACAAACATATGAATATACATCCTATAACAAAATTCAAATGTCGTACCTTTAATAGTCCTCATAACTTTTCTTTTATCGATCAAACATATTACTTAAGAATCTCTATCTAGGAACATTTGATATAGTGTTTTTACCAAATGAACATACCCAACCTATATGTATCGTAACATCATATGCATATACGAATATATACTCATATACTTATACATTTCATATTCATTCATGTACACAATTTCATATCGTTACACATTCATACCTTTACGTACATTCGTAAATGTATATAGACATTAAGCTTATCAAACATTTCACTTTAAACACGTCAATACATACGGATATTAATATCATTAAACCACTTACTTCATATCATGATAATAACAAAAGTCATACCTATGATGGTCGTTTCACTTAACTACATATACCCTTGAACTCATTCTTAAACTACTTTTTAATTATCTTCTATTTAACCTAACATAACAATCATCTATACACATACATATATGTATATTCGAAACATGAAATCACCCATTAATCTCTCATCGCATTAGTTACTTACCTGGCTTTGCGAGCACTCTAGGTCCTAGTCAGGTTGAGATTTTGAGGCTATATACGGACTTCAAATGATCCCACGAACGAGCTAGAATCGAGGGAATTCAAATCGGAGTTATTATTCACATGAAAGTTACTATTTATCACCTTTTTTCCCCTTATTTTACGTGCAACCAAGCGCGGATTGGAAACATCATCACCACCATCTTGTAGTACTCTCCGAGAGCTTTGACTTGGTGGGTGGCTCGGTGTAGGCATTGCATTTTTACATGTGATACCCGATGATGAGTCTCAGTTGGAGGCACTACTTTTTTTAGTCATGGAAGTTGCGGGAAGTGGTCGTCGGAATGGAGTTGGTATTTCGTTATATTTTTATTCACTTGATTAGCGTCAAGCTTACTTGCTAGACCTCCATTTAGAGCACCCTTGGCCTAAAAAAAAAACCCAAAACCCTTTTAATCTAGCCCATACACATTTAACCCACTCACCAAGCCACCACACACCAAGCCAAACCAAGCCCACACCACAACTAGGCCCACACGCCCATATCACCCTAAATTACATCCAAATTAAATCAAATATTAAATTAAATACTAATTAGATAATGTAATTGAATTAAATAAAACATAAAATATAATTATACCAAATTAAAATATTGTAACATCCTAATCCAAAATATTATATACTAAATTAAAGATATGTTATGCCTAATTAAAATCAATCCTAACCAATTAAAATATTGTATTCCTAAACCAAGCAAATCAAATATTCAACCTTCCTAATTCACCAAAATTTGTCCCCCATCAAATCTCTTGCTTTCCTTGTCTAACACCAAATCAAATCCTCTCTTTAATGCCAAAATCCCTTCCTTGTGAGACAAGAAGAAGCCCTAGCCCTTCTCTATATAAACAACCCCTAACCAAGACATACACCCCTTTGACAACTCACACGCAAATCACAAGAAAAATAGCAAACATTTCTCTTCATCTCCTCCCTCCATAGCCGAAAAGATCACCCTCCTCAACCCCTCCATTGCCGAAAATATCACAGCCCCTACAACCATCAAAACAGCCCCGAATCACCACTGAAAACCAGCCCCATACACCCACCAAACATCACCGAAAATTCCCCCAAAATCAGCAGTTACATCACCGAAATTTACACCAAAAACTGCACTGTTCCACACGCCCAAACTTCAATGTTGTACACGCCCAAACAGCAGCAAAAACACCTTAAAACACCCCCCCAAATCACCCAAACCAGTAACAAAAAAATTGCACTTTTAATCCTTAAGATAATCACAAAAAACTGCACCTAAAACCCCTAAAAAATGCAAAAAAAAAACAGTAATTTTGAATACCTGAAACAATAAGCAGAAAATACAGAGGAAACAGCAGCAAAATGGAGGTCAAACAGCAGTAAAATGGAGGTCAAATAGCAAGTAAAACAGCAAAACAGTGAGCTAAGACGCTAAACCAGTGAACTAGAGAAGTTGAGGAGCTTTAACCGTTCCGATCTCCGTGAAACGCAAGTCCGAAAGTCGGCAAAAAAGGTTAGACCTGAGGGTATTTTTCACACTCGTTTTCAGTTTTATTTTTATTATTTATTGAGTACTGTTCGCATGATTATTATGTTAAAATGCATGTTATGGCCCTTGAGTAGATAAATATGCATGCATTAAGAAATATTGTATGTTGTGGCCTTGGAATAGAATGAAAGATGTGTCAACTCTCGCGGTATATCGGATGGAAACCCGGACATAAAATTCATAGCCGATTCCGAATGGACGGTAGTATGATCTGTACTCGGGATACAACTCCACATACCGCTTGAGTAAACGGCACATTCTTTTGTTTTATGTTGCTTTGATTTATTTATTATTCGTCATTTAAATTCCACATTTTATTTGTTTATGTAATGATTCATTCGGATATACGAAGCCAATATTATTGTCTTTATTTTTATATGCATGATGTGATCGAGCGCATGGGCTTAGTAAGTTGGATTAAAGGTCCTCTATTTTGAGGGGTTAAAACCCTTTACCACGATGCTTCGCCGCGCCGATTGTTGTATATTCGGTTGAATGTAAGATGTGTTCAATCGGGTATACGAAGTCCGATATCATTGTCTTTACTTTTTATATATGTGTTGTGTTGATTGCGCATGGGCTTAGTAAGTGCGATTAAAGGTCCTCTATTTTGAGAGGTTAAAATCCTTTACCACGATGCTTTGCCACGCTTTTAGGCCGTTATTATTTATTAGATGTCATATATTCATATGTTCATGTATATATCATGTTGTTTACTACATTTTAGAGGTCGTTGCTGTAACCCCGTTCGAACGCGTTTCAGAACGCCACACGAACGCATGTTTTCTGTCTGGTCCCGTTCGAACGTGTTATCAAACGCTATACGAACACGAACCTTATGTTTACCTTTCGAACGCATATACGAACGCCCACGGTAAACAGGTCCTCCTGCATCACATCGCGACATGTCTATCTTAGCATATAGTTATCTCTTTTTACCTTATGCATTTGTATTACCTCTTTAGTTATCTATTTCTATTATGCACTTAAGTGTCTTTCCATAATATGCATGCTTGTATGAACGCTATGTGTTTGCACTTCTGTGCCTACCAATGTGATATTTTATGTCTTCCGTATGTCAATATATCTTTATGCATGAATTCGAACATAGATTATATACAAATAGGTTGTATGCAAACATGAAACATATGTTATATGTAAACTTGATATGAGCTTTGTACCTATGCATGCAAACTTATGAGTAAATTATCCTTGGAAATATGTTGCATAGGCTTGGTAAGATTATTGCACAAATCATTTTATTACAAGTGGCATAAGTAAGGGACAATTCTGAACCCAACGGTTTGAGGTCTTCCCTTGCGAGGGGTGAGTGCGGCCTTAAATCTTTGTCCCGGTTCATATCGGGTGGTGACTCCATTATTCTCCGGTTTAGTCCCCCATGGGCTACTCCGTACTCCCAACCGAGCCGCGAGCCCGGGACAGCATGCGTCACCCAGTTTCTTTGTTCCCACAGTCTTGCGACTCCAATGGGGTTAGAGAATCGGCCCCGAAATAATGTCTTGTAATATTATGATTTGTACTTTAATTGACCGTGTCTACCATGGGTGAAAAGAAGTTTAATCAAAGGCATTTTGAGGCTAAGTAATGGTTTGGTGTCTTCCTTCACTCACTACCTTTCTAGAAGGAAAAGTTGTGAAGGCACCTATATAGCCATCTACTCGTAGCCTATTCTGATGGACTAATTTGGAGGACTCGTTGTTTATTCCTGACACCAAGCGATAACAGCCTAAGAGGCTTGGGTATTTAAGTGAGCCTCGCTCCACCCTCCCTCTGGGGAATCTACAATGGGAAGTCCATTTGACAGTCAGTCACACACCATAGCTCGTTGGCACGTACCTTAGCGTATAAAAAAGGGTGCGCTCACTTGGTCGCTCGAACCCTTGATTGGGGAGACCTAGTTGTGGGTCATCCTTCGCCGGTGAGAGCCTTTGTCTACACTCTTGCAAACCCACACGTAGACCGGGGTTATATGACCTATAGCAACTATTTCCTTGTGTTTGTGGGCCATCCTCATTTGGACGCAGTTGGAATTCTTGTCAGAAATGCGAACTTGTTGGGCCATTTAAACTGGGACAAGTTCGTATCCTATGATAATTGGGCCAAAAGCTTCTGAAATGTCGATGGGCCACTCTATAAAAATTATTATTTATGTTTGCATTACCTTTCTTTTATGGTTGTGTTTGGGAACATCATCGTTTGGATCCATTTGGACCATTTGTCATGGGATGTGGGCTTGTTGGGCCATTTAAACTGGGACAAGAACGTATCCTATGACGATTGGGCCAAAGGCTTCTAAATATGGATGGGCCATGTTGTGCTTGTATTCAGAACGTTACCATTTCGATTTAGTTGGACTTTTTGCCATGAGATGTGAAGTCGTTGGGCCATTTAAACTGGGACGAGTTCACTCATATGACAGTTAGCCCAAAAGCTTCTAAAATGATAATGGTCCGATTTGTTTGAAAATTTTGATTGATTTAGTATGTTCTATATGTTACATGCATCTCATACACCTCATGCATACATACATCATGTTAACACCCTCTATGTCTCAAAAAGACATCATAGATACCGTTTGGGTTAGAGAAGGGACAAGGCTCACTAAAAGAACAGTAACAAGCATAAGTGAATCCGATAACGAGGTATCCCATATGGATCAGTTAGAGAATGGTCTCGCCAAGATCACTGAATAGTTCCAAGCTTTTACTACTGTTGTGGCTGGTATAGCCGGGTCTCGTGCTGGGGGTAGTTCTGGGGATGTGAGGCAAGAGGAACCTCCGAACAGATTGGGGTATGATATCCCCACTTTTGATGATGATATGGCAGAGTATGCAGCACGCAGAGTATCTGGGTCTCAGGCAGAGTTACAGAAGCTTCGGGATCAGGTTGATTCAGTTACCCGCAAGATGATGGGTAAGAATGAGGATTTGCTGGATTATGACACGCTGACTTTCGAAGAACAGTTGCCGGCACAGTTCAAGATGTCTGATATGGCTAAGTTTAATGGGAATGGGGATCCAAGGGTGCATCTCCGACAGTTTGTATCAGTCATGATTTTAGTTGGCCTATCTCGGCGCCAAGTGCAGAAGATGTTTGGAATGTCGCTCGAGGGAGCTCCCGTGGTGTGGTACCACAGTTTGGAGAAGAAAGTGAAGGAAGATTGAAGGGAGTTGGCTGATGTCTTCCTGAAGCAGTATGTCACTGACCTAGAGATCGATCTGGAGAATGTTAAGCAAAAATCGGAAGAGAGTTTTAAGGAGTATGTGGACCTATAGAGAGGTCAGTTGTTGAAAATGCAGACTAGGCCCTCGGAGAAGGACCGGATTAAAATGATCATCAATGGCACCAAGCCCTCCATCTATGGGAAGCTAAGGAGGATGACCTCCATGATTATTGATTTTCGGCAATTAAGGGAAACTGTCATGGATATTGAGGAAGAAGAGGCCGAGAATAGAAAATTCTATGGTCTGAAAAGAAGGCCTATTGGGGGGACGTTAGGAATAAAGCCCGTTTCTGCTGAGATTACCGCTATCCGGAACTGGAGATTCTCCAACTTGGGTAGACCCTTGTCCAAAATATTGGAAAAGTTGAAGAGACAAGGACTTATGACACCCCTAGAAGCCAAACCATTACCCAATCCCCCACCATCACATTATAACCTAAGCCTTTACTGTCACTTTCACCAACAAAAGGGCCATGACACCGACAATTGCGCCCGACTCCGCCATGAAATCCAAGACCTGATAGACTCCAAGAAAATACCTGACCCAGAAACAGAACAACCTGACACACACAGAAACCCCTTACCCAACTACCGTGCCGTACCACCACCAGCCTATATGATCAATTCTAGCCTCCCGGAAGACCTTCTCTTAAAATCCTTTCACCCTCAAGCCTTTTGCCTGGGAATATAGGATAGTGAAGATGATAGTGAGCAGGGGAAGAACTTTTGGCTTGATTTCTCTAGCAGTGATGACGAAGAAGTGAGGGGAATGACGCACAGCGGTCGTTTTTACAATGATATGGCAGAAAAAGGTAGGGAAGTTTTGACAGATGACAAAGAAGTGGTTGAGAATACAGAAGATACTGAATGAGATACAGTGCTGAGACAGTTGAAGAAGACCCGAGCACAAGTGAGTATCTGGGATTTGTTGTGCGCGTCTCATAAGCACAGGCGGGCCATGGTTGAGGCCTTGAGTAAGATAGTGGTAACGGAAGATGCCAACCCTTTTAATCTAGCCCATACACATTTAACCCACTCACCAGGCCACCACACACCAAGCCAAACCAAGCCCACACCACAACTAGGCCCACACGCCCATATCACCCTAAATTACATCCAAATTAAATCAAATATTAAATTAAATACTAATTAGATAATGTAATTGAATTAAATAAAACATAAAATATAATTATACCAAATTAAAATATTGTAACTTCCTAATCCAAAATATTATATACTAAATTAAAGAGATGTTATGCCTAATTAAAATAAATCCTAACCAATTAAAATATTGTATTCCTAAACCAAGCAAATCAAATATTCAACCTTCCTAATTCACCAAAAATTTTCCCCCACCAAATCCATTGCTTTCCTTGTCTAACACCAAATCAAATCCTCTATTTAATGCCAAAATCCATTCCTTGTGAGACAAGAAGAAGCCCTAGCCCTTCTCTATATAAACAACCTCTAACCAAGACATGCACCCCATTGACAACTCACGCGCAAATCACAAGAAAAATAGCAAACATTTCTCTTCATCTCCTCCCTCCATAGCCGAAAACATCACCCTCCCCAACCCCTCCATTGCCGAAAATATCACAACCCTTACAACCATCAAAACAGCCCCTAATCACCACTGAAAACCAGCCCCATACACCCACCAAACATCACCGAAAATTCCCCCAAAAACAGCAGTTGCATCACCAAATTTTACACAAAAAACTGTACTGTTCCAGACGCCCAAACTGCACTGTTGTACACGCCCAAAGAGCAGTAAAAACACCTTAAAACACCCCCCCAAATCACCTAAACCAGTAACAAAAAAATTGCACTTTTAATCCTTAAGATAAACACAAAAAACTACACCTAAAACCCCTAAAAAAACATAAAACACCAGTAGCTTTGAAGACCTGAAACAGTAAGCAGAAAATATATAGGAAACAGTAGCAAAATTGAGGTCAAATAGCAGCAAAACGGAGGTCAAACAGCAAGCAAAACAGCAAAATAGTAAGCTAAGACGCTAAACCAGTGAACCGGAGAAGTTGAGGAGTTTTAACCCTTCCGATCTCCCTGAAACGCAAGTCCGAAAGTCGGCAAAAAAGGTTAGACCTGAGGGTATTTTTCACACTCGTTTTCAGTTTTATTTTTATTATTTATTGAGTACTGTTCGCATGATTATTATGTTAAAATGCATGTTGTGGCCCTTGAGTAGATAAATATGCATGCATTACGAAATATTGTATGTTGTGGCCTTGGAATAGAATGAAAGATGTGTCAACTCTCGCGGTATATCGGATGGAAACCTAGACATAAATTTCATAGCTGATTCCGAATATACGGTAGTATGATCTGTACTCGGGATATAACTTCATCTACCGCTTAAGTAAACGGCACATTCTTTTGTTTTATGTTGCTTTGATTTATTTATTATTCATCATTTAAATTCCGCATGTTATTTGTTTATGTAATGACGTGATCTAGCGCATGGGCTTAGTAAGTTGGATTAAAGGTCCCCTATTTTGAGGGGTTAAAATCCTTTACCACGATGTTTTGCCGCGCCGATTGACGTATTTTCGATTGAATGTAAGATGTGTTCAATCGGATATACGAAGCCAATATTATTGTCTTTATTTTTATATATGCATGATGTGATCGAGCGCATGGGCTTAGTAAGTTGGATTAAAGGTCCCCTATTTTGAGGGGTTAAAACCCTTTACCACGATGCTTCACCGCGCCGATTGATGTATATTTGGTTGAATGTAAGATGTGTTCAATCGGGTATACGAAGTCCGATATCATTGTCTTTACTTTTTATATATGTGTTGTGTTGATTGCGCATTGGCTTAGTAAGTGCGATTAAAGATCTTCTATTTTGAGAGGTTAAAATCCTTTACCAAGATGCTTTGCCGCGCGTTTAGCCCGTTATTATTTATTAGATGTCATATATTCATCCGTTCATGTATATGTCATGTTTTTTACTGCATTTTAGAGGTCGTTGTTGTAACCCCGTTCGGACGCATTTTAGAACGCCACACGAACGCATGTTTTATGTCTGGTCCCGTTCGAACGCGTTATCAAACTCTATACGAATGCGAACCTTCTATTTACCGTTCGAACGCGTATACGAACGCCCACGGTAAACAAGTCCTCCTGCATCACATCGCGACATGTCTATCTTAGCATATAGTTATCTCTTTTTACCTTATGCATTTGTATTACCTCTTTAGTTATCTATTTCTATTATGCACTTAAGTGTCTTTCCCTAATATGCATGCTTGTATGAACGCTATGTGTTTGCGCTTCTGTGCCTACCAATGTGATATTGTATGTCTTCCGTATGTCAATATATCTTTATGCATGAATTCGTACATAGATTATATACAAATAGGTTGTATGCAAACATACATGAAACATGTGTTATATGTAAACTTAGATATTAGCTTTGTACCTATGCATGCAAACTTATGAGTAAATTATCCTTGGAAATATGTTGCTTAGGCTTGGTAAGATTATTGCACAAATCATTTTATTACAAGTGGCATAAGTAAGGGACTATTCCGAACCCAACGGTTTGAGGTCTTCCCTTGCGAGGGGTGAGTGCGGCCTTAAATCTTTGTCCCGGTTCACACCGGGTGGCGACTCTATTATTATCCGGTTTAGTCCCCCGTGGGCTACTCCATACTCCCAACCGAACCGTGAGCCCGGGACAGCATGCGTCGCCTAGTTTGTGTTCCCACACTCGGGCCGTGAAATGAAAAAATAAAGTGGGATAAAAAAATAGAGGCACACGCATCTCTTTCCTCCCTGTTCCACCGTTCGCCATCAACCACATAATCGCCAGCCACCACGAGACGCATCGTGGCCGGACGATCACGATGGGGCCGGTGCACACCGCCTCGATGGCCAGAGGGCCTTCCGCCGACTCCAACTCTCGCTTCCTATGACATTTTCTCTCTCTTCGGGTTACTGTAGCTAAAGGATGAAGTTTTGGGGTTTCTTTTGTTAATTAACTAGAATTATTGCTTTAATAACAAATTTCCTAAATATTGCACAAAGGTCCTTGAACGAAATTGCAACTTGGTCATTAACATGGTCTTATTCAATTTTTAGCAAAATTGAGGCCCTTCTGCTCAAAATTGCAAAAAGTGTTCAACATAAAAGTTGTTCGTCTCAAAGAAATGAGTTGATTGTCTAAAAATAGGTACAATCAGAGTTCGTTTGCTATCTTTATAGCCGAAACAATAAATTTTTATGCGTATAACGATAAAATCAGAAATCGTGTAACCGGTTCTCGAACTATATGTTTTCCGACGTGATGAAACTTCACTTAAAAATATTTCAACCTATTTTCCAACACATAAAGTCTTATTTTTTAATAATATCCCTTTCCAAATCTTTCACTTTAACTTAAAAACTTTCCCACACTATCCCCAAAAACTCGGGATATTACAGTTTAAGTAGTCCGTGAACTGTCCAAGTACTATTGGGGCTGACCTGGGTAGCCCCTATGTGTATTGGTTGGTTGGTTCGGGCGAAAACATATTTTATGCCATTTTACGGAAAAATGTTTTTATAAAGTTTCGCAATGTTTTCTATATTATTTATATTGTTATTTGATAACAAATATAATATGTTTAAGTGAAATATGAATGAATTATTCATATGGATATTGAATAATTTATTCGGTAATTTTAAAAATTATAACGTTACGATTTCGCTTGAACCACGCTCTTCCGCTGCGCTTGACCCCTACAAAATTATATGAGAGCGAGTCTGATCCTACATCCATTACATTTTTCATACTTGATATATGATATTTAATCCAATTTATTTATTTACACATGTATGTGAAATTAATTTGATTAATTTCGGATTGTTTGACAATAGGAATATCCCCGTTAAATAAGGCATTAAAGTAACTAGTATTAGGAATACTTGTTTCTTGGTACGCTTGTCAGTACGAATGTGAATGATTTCCTGATGCTGTAGCTGTATCGTGCCAAAACTGTGCAGTTATGGCTGATGGTAGTTCATTTGCGCCGGTAGAACTTATATGATAAGAGACAAATTCAAGTGAAAGTGCATTCCCGAAAGTGACATAACTGTCAACACTACATCTATAGCTTGAGTTTGTCATTGACAAGTGAAGCCTTGATATACCTCTTATGAACGTGCCAAATCTGTCACAACGAGAAACGGTCAAGACCAAAATCAGAAGTCGCAGTGAGTGTGATTGACAGTGATTTGTCTACCTGTGAATATACGTAGGCGTGAACGTGCCAAAGCTGTGAGTCGAAATATATTCATGGGGTCCACTTTCCATTATAGAATTCGATTTAATTATTGAATTCTCATTTTCCATTAGGGATTACAGTATTACGTAAAGTAGTGGGAGACACTGCTGGGTTAAAAATCCATAACTAAGTAAGTGTGTAATTTTATGAAAATTGCAACCTATATTTTCCTTATTCTATAGTGCAAATAGAATTAAACTTTTAATCCACTGTATACATATTTAATATATGTTTTCTAACTTCACTTATGGTCGCAGATTTCTAGAATAGGTTTTAGATTAAGAGTAGGCTTGGATATTGTTAGATTAGTCTAAACCATCGAGAACTGCTGTTCCGATTTTCTGGAAAAATCAAGATGGTTAGTGACTTAGTTACTAAGTCACGATAGGTAATCTAAATAGATATATGTTTTAGGATATAATTATATAGAGAGAATAGTTTCTTGTACAGAAGGATTGACGTGAATTAGTTCATTTCACGAGATTCTTTACTGGTATTAAGAAAACCTCATTAGGTATTTGTTTATCTGATAATGACATTTCTTGGCTTTAGTGACCTTTAGAGGTAATGTGTCATACACAGTTTTCTAATCAATTATTTGCAACTGTTGTAAATAGTTGAAGGAAAATTATAAAGCTAAAGAAAGAAGATGTGTATAGTTGTGTGTATAGAATATCGATTCTCACAATATGACAACTATAAGTATTGAATATCAAATCTTTTGTCTAATTATTTAATGATTGTTTTGATATATGATATCAGAACGTGCGACTATTGGATAATTACTTGTTCTTTACAAATAGTTGTTACATATTTTAATACGACTAGTTGTGTCATTGAAGAAGAGATAAACATTAAGAAAAATATTCGGTTAAGTAAATAACTTAGAACGATGCTTTATGAGATTTTATCACTTGAGCATTAGATGCTTATTACGTATGGTAAATGATGGTCTGATAAGAGATCACATCTTATATCCTTATCCATTTAATGAATATTGTATTTGGGAATGTGATTAAATCTCATTTAAATACTGATTGTCATTGGAACCAAGATTTATTAAACTGATACATAAGATGTATGTAGTTTGAAGAGTTGTAAATTACTTAGGGTAGTTTTCTTTACTTCGTAACTTAGTCAATGAGTTGTCATGACTTAGTTACATGTTTCTGATGAAACGCGAATAATATATTTTGACTGGTTCAAAGATATTATATCTGAAGCTTTGAAAATGTATCTTCAAAATTCATCGTGAGTCTTTGAATTGTTCAAAGATGTTTGATACGATCAAACATATGAATTTATGGCAATTAGTTCTAAGATTATTCTATGAATATGATTCTTACTCAATATTATTCTTCTACGATTCCATCATGATAGAATTGGTTAGTGGGGGGAATCGAATCTTATATGATTTGATTCGTTTGACATTGAGTGTTACCGAATTAGTTTCAAAACTCATGGCATATGCTCCAGTAACACTAATTCATCTTTTTAATTAAGGTTCAATTAGTTTCTACAGTTACGTATGTGATATGTATAGGTAGAAAATTTGAAACTTGAAAAGTTTGAGATTTGATTTTTTTTTTTTGTATAATGTATATAATTCAATGTACTTGAGCCTCGGAGGTACATGTAAAAGATTATCATTTATTATATTTAATATAATATTGTATTCTATTTGATAGAATATCTTTTATACGATCTCGAGTGATAAAATTATTTTATTACTTGATGTGTAACAACGGATGTTGACTATCATAAAAAAGATATGACTTAATGGAGTCAAATATGAGAGTAATAAACTATAAATGGAACTACATAATTAATAATATGAAAATACCCTTAGACATCTTCCATATAAGTCTAATACGATGTCATCATCATTTGTGAAGTATTTGATACTTCATTGTTCTGTTGTTTTCTTATCAAAGAAATTTATCCTATAACTTGTAGTGGGAGCGATATTTGATATCTATTCCGGAAGTTAGCATTGAACCATAGATCTAAGATTGTTAATAGCTTACTACGATCAAGTTTGGAACTTGTTTGAGCTTTCGTTATGAATAGTTCATAAAATGTGCAAATGGTTTGCGCAGCAAAAGCAAAGTGAGCTTATTAAAGGTTTGACCTTTATAGTATGATTGTGAGAAAATTTATACTCAGTAATCTATTGTAGATTCTGAGGAAACTTGTCTCTAGTTGCACTTTTTGAACAATTAAAGATCTGTTGGTTAATGTTAATATTAAACTGTGTATTTTAGCTAGGAATGTAAAGTGGCATTTTTGAATGGTTTCTTAAAAAAGAAGATCCATTGTGATTTCTTTGTTTGAAGAATTCAGTTCTGGAATGGCCCTAGAGTTTGTATTATGTTAAGATCACGGTTTGGTATACTAGCTTATAGAGCCTATTATAGACTCAGATGAGCTTTCTCGGAATCTGTGTTCTCTAATTTTGATATCAGTCAGATTGTTTGATTTTATCAAAACATAGAGAATACATATGTAATATTAGGGTTAGTGGGAGCAAACAAATTTCTTTCTGGTGTTATATATCCTAACGACATTATCATTATTAATTTAATAATGATGTTTATAAGGTAAAAGGTTTATCTAAGTCTTCTAATTTTTTTGTGAAAACAGTGAGAGTAGTCTATGTTATATTTGATATGAAGTTTTATATATGATATAAAACTAATAGACTTGTGAGATACTTCAATTAGTCATGCATTAGATATGCTCTAATAAAGGACACAAAAAGACTATATGTGTGATAGTTAGTATAATTGTTTGACAGTTATTATCTCTCTTATATATAGTATTAATTTTTCGTAAAGGATGGTTCCTTTGTCGTTAGAGAAATTGATTAGAATGTGTAGTCAATCTTATGCATCATAGAATGATGGTATAATGAATATTATATTATGTGTGATTAAAGATATCGATTTAATCGTAATTATTCTGAGCTATTTTGATACGCTATAGACCATAGGATGTGTCTTGAAACATGTTCTTTGTTATCTTTGAGAAATTAAGAACGGGTTTCTTATTCATGGAGAATATAGTCTGCAACCATTAGAGTCATATTATTTTTTAGTCTAATTATGACGTTAGAGAGTCTACGTCATAAAGACTCATAAAATATATAGTGGTGTGTCATAGATGATTATACTATGAGTGGAATTAGTTGTAACTTATGAAGTTGCATAGTGACCTTATAGATTAGAAATTTTGATATTAGTGTCGTACTTGCGGTTGTCTACATAGTATTTTAGATTTGATCCCTAAATACTTGGACAACTCAATAGCTGTAGCAAATATTGATGTCACATCTGAGTCATATTGATGTAGAATTTAGTTTCTACAAAATATGAATGAGTCTAGCTATGGGAAAAGTTTGAGTTGGTTTTACAATCTCAAAATATTATAGCGGACTTACTCGTTGTCACCTACCTCTTGAGTGCTAGGTAAGCTCTTGAAGGCCTTGTGTATGTGATATACATTTAGATGTGTATATGATACCATGGATTGGCACTAGAACAAGTGGGAGAAATTGTTAGGATTGGTGCTTGGAGCACAAATCCTGATCGTATTTATGTCTGATTCATGAATACGAATAATTCATTTTTCCATAATATACATATTAACGGTTGAACCTCATGTTTTTATATACATATTCGATCTAATTATAATTAGATTGAAACTAAATCTGATTTAGTGATATGTATATATTAGATAAAACCCCAGGATTTACAACATAGTGCGCAGTTACAATGTAGTTTGTAATTGACATTGGGAAGTGTCACTATAAGCTGTATATTCTCAAATAAAGTTCCTGGTCAAGATTTACTGACACGGGTCAGTTAGTAAAATCCTCTGAAACCAGTACATGTCGTATATCGGGACTTGGTCCGATGGTTTATCCTAATGAACCATGAGTCTCGGGAGACTCGTAAAGACGTATAGGTGTTTATTTGATAAACACTGAACGGTTCACAGAATATTTCCTAATAGATGATACACCAATGTCAATAAGAATCTTCTCGAGTCGAGTAGTATAGTGATCCTTCGACTTGTGATACCATTGTGGATATATGAGACATCCTTCATACTTAGATGCCAGTCACGTCTCCGATCTATTTAGATCAGACCTCTGCGTGCTCATTGGGTGTGGATCCATGCTCATGATATCATGTGAGTATTAGATAAAATCAGTATATCCTGTATACAGGGAATATGTATCATGTACGTATTTATGATCTAGTAAATCCATGGTCGTGATATACTTCGAAAGCGAGTTCCGAGTGTTATTTAGAGACCGTAAAGTTGAAAGTCCACTATATTATACATTAGGGATTTGGCGTTCCTTTCTATATCTCTGGTATAATATTGATAGCCAATGACAAAGGGATTATACATATGGAATGACCCCGACTTGTATAGTTTAGGGAAATTATCTGTGGTCATCATAATTTACGAGTGGGTGAATTATGGACACAAAATTTAATTCGGTGACAGATAAACATAAACTTAGAGAGTCGCACAATATGAAGTGTACTCGTTGAGAAATTGGGCAACGCATTATGAATAATACAGATTATTCATAATACTGCATCGGATTTAATAAGTTAATTCGAATTGTTTAATGGTTAAACAAAAAAAAAACATGCATAAGGGGCATTTTGATCATTTCCTAATTAATTTGTATTTGTATTTAATATATGATTTTGTTAAATATACATTAATTAATTGTCAAACAAGATATTTGACGTATATCATAAATATATGTATTTGGATTATTTAAAGTAAATATAATACATATATTTAGATATTTATATATAAGTAATTATTTTATTATTTAATTGTTAAATAATTAAATTAATTAAAATATAAATATCTAAAGTGATATTTATTATTAGGAAATGATTAAATTATAAATATTTGACTTATTTACATTTTTTTTATTAAAGGTTGTAGTTATCAAATTGAGTTTGATAACTTGATGGCTTGATATTTATTTTTGATTAAATGAAATTCAAAATGACCATTTTTGCCCCCCAAAATTTCGACCAAACCTAGTATTTAAAGTGAAAATTTTTATTTTCTCTTGCATAACAACTCCATGGCCGAATATTTCTTGAATAAAGTTGTAGAGAAATTGAAGAAATCAAGAAGAAAACTTATGGAAGTTAGGAGATTTTGAGGTAATCTTCAATATTCTTAACCTTAAAAAGTTTTTTTGTTGTTCTTGAGTATCTAGAATAGTTCTAGGGTTTCATTCTTTCTTAAATTTGGGGGCGTTTTGATTTGGAGGTTAAATACTTGTGTGAAGTTAGATTGATTAATATTAATGTAATATTAGTTCAATTTAGTCATTTGATAACTTGTTGCCATTCTAGAGTGTTATTACCACTCTTGTAACTCCTAGAATTATTGTTGAGTTCTTTCTTGGTGGTGGCTTTGTTTGGTGTAAATATTAATATGATTAATGTTGAGAAAATTAGATTTAAAGCATGAAAAATGATCATTTTTGCTCCCTGGTCAGACCTGACAATTTTGGAAATTTTATGATGAAAAATATGTTATTGAAATATATTTGATGTGTATTGGGCATTATAATAATTGCCGGAAATTATTTCGGATTGAAAATATGAAAAAACGGCGAAAACGGCGTTATCGGGTGAGTTTCGGGCTTACCGAGTGACGGCAGTCCAAACATTGAATTGGTCACTGCAATTCACTGTTTGGGCAGCCCATGAACTGCCCAAGTACTATTGGGGCTAACTTGGGCAACCTCATGTGTATTGGTTGGTCGGTTCGAGCAAAAATATGTTTTATGCCATTTTACGGAAAAATATTTTCGTAAAAGTTTCGCGAGGTTTTCTAAATTATTAATGTTGTTATTTGATAAAAAAAAATATATAATATGTTTAAGTGAAATATGAATTATTCATATGGGATATTGAATAATTTAATCGGTAAGTTTAAGAATTTTAAAGTTCGATTTCTCTCGAACCGCGCTCTTTTGCTGCTCTTGAGGATGATGACCTACCTCAATACAGCCCAAACCCATGGCACTCGTATTGACGAGCGGAGCCAAGTGACCATGATTATTAAAACTCTTCCGAAGAGTTTCCTATAGTTTAAAAGAAATTATGTTATGAAGAAGTTGACTTTTACTTTGACCCAACTGCTTAACGAGCTCACCTACTATGAGTCCATGCTTGTGGATCATCGTAATCTCAGTGTTGAGGAAAATGTTGCCGAGTCTTCTAAATCTGCAAAGAAGAAGAAGAATATCACTGGGAAGGCTAAGGCTAAGCCCCGTAAAGAAGAAGAACAAGAAAGGCTCCAATGATGCCAAGCCCAAAGGAAGTGTTTCCACTACAATAAGGATGGGCATTAGAAAAGGAACTGTCCTAAATACCTTGCCGAGCTGAAAGAGAAGAAGGCTACAAGTAAATACTATTTACTTGTTATCAAATATCTATTAGTGGAGGATGATAAATCCGCTTGGATTGTTTATTCTTGAGCCACTAACCATGTTTGTTCTTCTTTGCAGCTACTTGACTCATTGAGGGACCTTGCTGAAGGTGACTACACTATGAGGGTCAGGACAAAGGATGTCATTTCAACAAGAGCAATGGGAGTTTCCAGTTTAAATTTTATGAATAATAGTTATTTAAATTTGAATAATGTGTTTTTCATTCCTGGTTTTCGCAGTGGGAGTTTCCAAACTTTTGGATGATGATTTTTCAATTTCTTTTAATAGCAATTTGGTTATTTTGGTAAAAATGGATTAACCATATGCATAGGAAACTCATAAAATAACTTGCATGTGTTAAAACCGTTAACACATAGGTCACTACTCATCACTGAAATGTTTAAGGTTGAGAAACCTAAAACAAAACGGTGAAAGATTTCTCACGATGAAACATATATGTGGCATCTTAGACTTGGCCATATCAGCCTTGAACAGATATATAGGGTGATAATGAATGGAGCCTGAAACCAGTTAAAGCTCGAAAATTTACCAGTCTGCAAATCATGTTTAGAAGGAAAAATGACCTAAAGACCTTTTACTGGAAAAGGTATAAGAGCCAGTAAATTATTTGAGCTAATACATTGGGACATTTGCGGACCGATGAATGTAAGAGCCCGAGGTGGTTATGAAACTTTGTCACATTTATTGATGATTATTCAAGATATAGATATGTTTCCTAATGCAGCACAAGTCAGGTACTTTTGAAAATTTGAGAGAGTATCGTGCTGAGGTTGAAAACCAATCAGATAAAACGATGAAAAATCTACGATCGGATCGTGGAGGAGAATACCTTGACAGAGATTTCGAGGAATTCTTAGTTGAGCATGGGATAGTATCCCAGTCCACAGCACCTGGAACACCATAGTAAAATTGTGTTACAGAGAGGAGAAATCGGACCCTACTAGACATGATAAGATCTATGTTTAGTTACAGCTCTCTACCTAGTTCGTTCCGGGGGTATGGATTTCAAACAGCATATATATCCTTAATATAGTTCCATCTAAGTCTAGAGTTGTGGAGTGGTCGTAAAACTAGTTTACGACATTTCTACGTATGGAGGTGTCCAGTACATGTGCTGAAGAATAAGACTACTAAGTTGGAGCCACATTCATAGGTGTGCGTATTTTTAGTCTATTCTAAGGAAAATAGGGGTGGATTATTTTATAGCCCTGAAGATAACAAAGTGTTTGTATCGAAAAATTCCACGTTTCTAGAGGAGGACTATATGCGAGATTTCAAAACTCGTAGTAAAGTGTTACTCGAGGAGTTACTCACTGGTTCGACCAGCGTGTCGTCGTCAACAACATTTGACAAACACATAACACCTTCCACATCTGAGCGTCAGATGTAAGTTTTTGTCAGAATGATCTGCCACCTAGACATAGTGGGGGGTTGGTGCGACAATCTGATCGCTATCTAGGAGTTGGAGAGGCACAAGTTGTCGGCTTCCAATGATGGTGTAGATGATCCATTAACCTATTTTAGTGCAACACATGATTCAGACAAATAGAAATGGCTTAAAGCCATTAACCTCGAGATAGAGTTTATATACTCCAACTCAGTCTGGGAACTTATGGCCAACCTGATTGGGGTAAAAAAACCCATAGGTTGCAAGTGGAT
>SKCR01004668.1:0-26334 GCA_019454045.1 Zanthoxylum bungeanum | reverse complement strand
TAATTTGTGAATTGTTCATAATACTGACTAAAATGAATCTTCATATGCTCAGTTAGCAGGTATTATCAACATGCATAGTAACATACGGACATTAGCTATAATTGAAAAGTTTGTAATATTGAGTGCTCTAGTTTAATTGGAGGAAGCATCTCAAAAAGTGATGGAGTAAAAAAAAAAAAAACGTCTGAGATCCGAGTTATTAAGTCTGTAAGGGTGTTTTAACACCTAGTGCCCTAAAGCCAACTAGTTTGGGAGTCACTGGCCCAAAGCTCGCTACATGGATCAAAGATGCTGCAAAAATATATATATCTGAAGTCTGAGTAATTAAGTCTGTATGGGTGTCTTAACACCTGGTGCCCTAAAGTCAACTGGTTTGGGAGCCACCGACCCAACACTCGCTACATAGATGGAAGATATTGTATATAAATAAAAAAAAAATCAAAAATCAAAGAAAAAAAATGAGAAAAATTATTCCATTGCTGCAAAAAGGTGTGAATTCTGATAAAACTTTAGGACAAAAATATTACTCTCTTATCAACTGCACTTGTGACTGTTGTGGGAAAAAATGAGTTGATTAATATTTTTCGGCTGTGTATATGGAGAATGGTAAATATAATCGGAGAATTTACTTATTCAGTAATTTAGAAAGAAAGAAAACAACTAGTAACTTGGAGTAGAAGTTTCACCTGATTAGTCACTAACTTCTTTATTCTATTTTCTCTTGTCTTTTTGCTTTTGTGTGCATTAGTTTTATTATCTTTTTACTTTTGTAAAAGGTTTGTGGGTATCGGTGCTGTAAGCCCTCACGAGACTATAACTCGTCCACTAGGGACACTAGGGGTTTAAAGGCTTGTTGCATATGATAAATGCAACCGTGATCCATTCGAAAGTGGCTTAGTTTAATTTTAATTGTTTCTTGTATTTTATTTTGTTGTTTTGCTCGAGGACTATCAAAATGTTAGGTTTGGGGGTGAGATGAGCGGAAAATATATTAATATTTACCGCCCATTTTACTTAATATTTTGTTTAGTTTCTCGGGTTTGATGAACGTTTTGATGTGTTTTAGTTTATTTTGCAGATAAAATAATATGGGACACAATGAAATCATTTAGGACAAAATGTGGGTCAAATAAGGGCAAAAATTGGACTTGACATATTAATTTTGGAGATTAGAAACTTGAAAGGGCGTTTTAACGAAGTGCAGTTTTGGAAATTCCAATTTTGCGCATATGTCGTATTTTGGGAATAACGTTTTACTCCGATATCGGATTGAGCTGATTCAAGTTCTAGATTAAAGAAGACTCAAAGATCTACAACTTTGAAAGACAAAATAATTCCGAATTCTGAAGACTTCATGCCCGAAATTGATGAACCATCCAAAAGTGTGTTGTGTGTAATTATTAAAGTCATTTTCAATCATTTTCAAAGCAAAAAATAAATTATAATAAATAATAAAAATTATCAAATCACCACCAAACATGATAAGAAATTAGTTGAGCAATTAATAATGGATTTGGTGGAGCAATTAGTGGAGCAATAATAATGGATTTGGTGGATGATTTGATGGAGGCAAAATTTTCCTATAAATACCAAGCCATTTCATTTGTAAATTCATATTTTCTTCTAAGGAATTCCTAAGATTACTAAGAAGATTGTATCTTGTTTATTTATTTACAGCTTTCAGTAATTAATTTCCGCTTTCACACTTTCTTTTCTTTACTTTTCAGTTTTTACTTTCCGCAATTTACTTTTACGCACAGTACTTTTCTTTCTTTAATTTTCAGTTTTTACTTTTCAGTAATGATGAGGTAACTCCCCTTTGCTGGGGTAAAAGGTAAAACTTTTATTACTATATTTAAACTTTTATTACTAATATTTAGATTAATCTCCCTTAATTATAATATATAAATTAGTTAAAACCTGACTTAACGAGGATACCGCCATATTGGTCGGTTGGTAATTATTTAAATTGGTTTTAACCTGACTAAACTGGATACCGCCTGATTGGTCGGTTGGTAATTAATTATTAATTTGAATTAATCTGGATACCGCCTATATGGCTGGTTGGTAATTATATGAAAAGTTAATATATTATATTATGGGAGATATCTAAAATAGAAGTAATAAAAGTGGATCATTTTACCTCATCATTTTCTTTTATTGTACTTTTACTTTATTTACTTTTCAGCAATTTACTTTAAGTATTTACTTTTCAGCAATTTACTTTTCAGCAATTTACTTTCAGGATTACTTTTCAGTAATTTACTTTCAGCATTTACTTTTCAGCATTTAATTTTCAGTATTTAATTTCAGCATTTACTTTCCGTCATTTACTTTTCAGCAATTTACTTTTCAGCATTTACTTTATGTCTTTTATTTTATTTAAGTTTTTACTAGCCCTAGTTATGTATCGTAACTAAGTTAGTTATCTGAGGTTGTGATGAATTCTAATATCACCGGTTTATAATGGCTTATTTTATAGTTTGGGTAATTTAAAGGTTTACTTGTTAAGTCTTAAGCTTAATGCGTCTTGTTAATTGGCCACTATAAGATTGATCTGGTAAATCTAAAATAAACTTGACAAAGGAATTTTAGGTTTCAGCCTTAGACTTAATAGCCCACGATCTTTCTTGAGGATAGATAACCCTTTAATAGATTTGCTTACATGATAGACATATACCTGTCGGGCGGGGGTAGCCATAATTGGAACTTAAACTTAATTAATCCAGGTAATTTGGTTGACATAGACATATGGTTCAATTGAGTTATACTGGGTATTTGCGTCTGACCATCGACAGAGGCTTTCGCATAATTTAGTGTTCCAGGTTAGTAAACCGATATATTACACAAAAATGAAATAATCACTACATCTTTAAAATGATATTAGAAGATTCACAACCCTATATAGTTTCCGAATATTGAATTTTCTTAAACCTACTTTTGCGCAATTTTATTTACTTATTTTTAAATTCAAAATCATCACCATTTCAAATCAATCAATCAACCTGTTAGATACTAGTAATCATTTGACCTCATAAAATTAATAGATTAGGTATTAAGTCCTCGTGGGATCGATACTTTTTATACTACTTGAACGATACGTGCGCTTGCGTTATACGTGTGTGATTACGCACCGGTCAATTATATGCTCACATATATATTTATATATTATTAATGTCATTAATAATATAATTTGTCACAAATGAAAAATATATTAAATTTGTTTAATATAATATTTTCTAGATTTCTTTGATTGTGAGAAATCAAATTATAATTATGAGATCATTATTACTTCATTTTGATAATGCTAAATTATGAGATAATCAAGTAATAATTATGAGATAATTATTACATCTTAATTATGATAATTATATAATTATAAAGATA
Source organism: Zanthoxylum bungeanum (assembly GCA_019454045.1). Taxonomy (NCBI): domain Eukaryota; kingdom Viridiplantae; phylum Streptophyta; class Magnoliopsida; order Sapindales; family Rutaceae; genus Zanthoxylum; species Zanthoxylum bungeanum. The sequence continues at coordinate 22,947 of SKCR01004668.1, read as the reverse complement.
ATGGTATATCATTATATTGGAGACAAGTCCATATGGCTTGTCATACTCTTCAACATTTTATGTTTATGACCTAATTACCTAACCTTTATCTACTTCACATGTCTTTGCTTGGAATTTCACTTAATTGTGTTTGCCATTACAATAGAATGGCATGGGTGGAATAGTGATAAGGTTTTGTTAGCTTTGGAAAGGAATACAATCTCTACCATTTCCACTCAAGGATTTACACAAGAGTTGTGAGAGAGTTAGAGAAAAAAAAAAAAGAAATCCAGAAAACTTTCTTCAAGAGTTGAGAGAGAATAATATTTTCTCAAGTGTTAAGAATAAAGAGAAAAAAGAGTGAAGTTGTCTACCATTCTTTCAAGAGTTGAGAGAGAGTTAGAGAGAAAAAAATCCAGAATTTTATTTTTCATCAAGAGTTGAGAGAAAAGAAAATTTTTCAAGTGTTGGAATAGAATGAAAAAGTGTGAGTTAGATCTTCATTTCTTCATTCACTCTTTCTAAAAGCCAAAATAATTTATAACAAAATACTACTCTAAAGATTTTAGAGATTACACTTTATGAGTGAAGCCCATACTTCGGTTTGTTTCTTTCGAGTCATAGTTCGGAAGATCGGGTGGTTGATCCTAGCATCGGATTCTAAAAAAACACATCCACATCGAGGAGAAAATCCAATCACTAAGAGTTGGTGGAATTCGGTTTCAACAAATGGAGAAGGCAAGAAATTTTTCAAGGTCGATCCTATAGCCAAATGCATTTCCGCTGCGCATTAGGAAAGGCGTTTCCTATCGCTTATACTCGTTTCTTATCACAATTAACCATTCCAACCTCTAAATAGATAATTCGAAAGTGTGAGTCAATAACAAACTTATTGAAATAACATAAACATACATATGCTAATACAAATTCTGGAGTCCTAACTTATTTCATATTTCGATTAGATACTCAAATTATCTATAGCTTATTATCACATACATATACAAATATGTGTACCAATGCTTATACATATACTTGTTCATTTTCATATATAAATACATACTATTAAATGTTCATACACTCACATACATCAATAGACATCAACCTCATCAAACATTTCACTTTATATCATAGCATTACAAAAATCCATACTTGTGGTGGTTGATTATCTTAGCCATATGTAATCTCGAACTTCGTACTCAAAACTATGGGTGTTCATAGGGTCGGGTCAACCAGCGACCCGACCCATGCGGGTTCATAAAAAAATTTACAAAATTTCAGCCCGACCCCACCCGACCCGAAATTTTCGAGTTTGGCAATGGGTTTGATACTAAAACCCAACTAGACCTTAAAATATTTTTATTATTTTTCTAAAATTTTTACTATTAATTCATTTGTTTATTACTTTTTTGTATTAAAAATTTATATATATGATACTTTTTAGGATATAAAATAACTAATATTTATATTTCAAAATAATTAATTCATTAAAAAAAATATTTTTTTTAATCACCCGACGACCAGACCTGAACCCGATCGGGTTCCACCTTCGCGTGACCTGACCTACGACATGACTTTCCCGTCACCCGACCCCATCGGTTCTCACAAAATTTCAAAAAACCTGACCCGACCCGACCCGTGAGCACCCCTACTCAAAACCACCTCTTAACTATCCTCCTTTTATCCTAACATGTCAATCATATATATATAACATGAATTCACCAATTCAAGTTCTCATCGCATGGGTTACTTACCTGGCTTCGCGAACACATTGGGTCTTAGTCAAGTCGGCCAAAACAAATAGTGAAATACCGTTAGAATTGCGACTTTCAAAATTATCGACTTAACTAAGACAAAATTTCAGATCTTTCTAGGATAACCAAATCAAGTTCCATCTCAAGGATTTCAGTTCCAATAATCTTAAAACATCATCACAAACTAATTCAAGCCACCAGTTAACTTAAATCCTTCATTTATGCGTTTTTGAAAAATCTTTCGAAAAAGTTTCCGCAAATGCTACGGAAGGGTCCTGAATCCTCCGAACCTACCCGGATTTATCTAAACATTATCATATCATAATATATATCCCATATCTATCATTACACTTAGCAAAACATCAATACAAGCTAAACTTACTTTTACCAAAAACTAGAATAATCTATCGGATCGATCCAATTCATTTCGTTTTCATTTAGATTCTACCAAATATACATATTCAATATACTCATACTCAAACAATTCAATTTATATCAATACGTTATTCTACGAAGCTACAAGATACATCCAAACATTTAACGGAAAACTTGAAATTAGTGAATGTTTATCGGAAGGTCTTATCAAGATTTTAAGGGAATATACAGACTCCAAATGATCCCACGAACGCACTGGAATCAGCAGAATTTCGATCGGAGATAATGTTCATTCATTGGTGTAGGCACTGTATTTTTGCATATAAGTCCCGATGATGAGTCTCACATGGATACACTACCTCTTTAAGTTGTGGAAGTCGCAGGAAACGGACGTCGGAAGGGAAAAGTCAGAAATTGACACCTTATTGGATTTAATTTGCTTGCCTAGCTTTGGGTTTGCTCGCTGAACCTCTGTTTTAACTGTTAGCCTTGGCCCAAAACCCCCCCACAAGCCACACACCAAGCCCACATACACCAAGCCACACACCAAGCCCACTAAAAAACACCAAAGTCACGCACAAACCACCAAACTCACACCCAAACACATTCAAAATAACAATTAACACATTAAACACATGCTAAAATCAAATCAAATCACCTTCCCAAATTAAAAGAATCAAATCAAATCTCATAAATCACATTCCTAATTAAATTAAATCACATTCCTAAACTAAATAAAAACAAATCAAATTAAATCAAATTACCTTCCTAAATTAAAGAGATCTTTTCCTTATGATACACAAACTAAATATCCCCATAATTACACAATATTCATTCCCTATTCGCATAAGGACAACCCCCAACCCTTGCCTATAAAAAGAAGCATAAACCCAACCTTAGAACCCTTGGCTCATTCTCACCAAAAAACAAAAAGAAAATAACCCCGAGCTCATCCATGTCTCTCGCCTAACAGCCTTTATCTATTCTCTCTTCTCTCAAACAGCATCCTCACGCCTCTAACACAAACCCTAAACACATTCAATCTTCACGCCATTAAAAGCCCCTCCCCCTTACACGCACATAGAAACCTCACTTACACTCGGTAATCAGCCCATTAAGCACACACCCCACACACTTTACGGCTTCACACCTCCTTAACCCACACGCGTCTCTCTCTCTCACTAAGTATATACCGCAAAGTCAGCCACGCAAACAAACAATAACACACCTAGCAGCCCCACCGAACTGACCAAGACAAACACTTCACGCAACCAAAAAATGCATGAACAGCAACACACAACCCTCCCACATCGACCAACAAAGCTCTCTTCTTTCAAATAAACAAACTGACAATTCAACAAACCAGCCCACTTAGCCAAAACTGCCCCAGCCATTCACGCAACTCCCCACACAACGCACTCACTAACCTCTTTCACATAAGCAGCTCATATAAGCCAAGCACTATCCACGCCATCAATAAGACACAGCCACTCACGCCACATTAATAGAACCCAAGCAGCCACATCACTCACGACCTTTGTATGATTCTTGATGTGTGCTAGCACTTAGAAAAATTGCAATAATTCTTCCTCTTGTTCTTGATGTATTCGGCCAAGCCAAATAGGGAGAGAAAATTATTGGTTGGGCGTGAATGAGAGAGAAAGAGAGAATGAGTTATGTAACTTGTATTTTGATTTTCCAAAATTCAAAATGATATACAAAACAAAGATTTGGTATATGTCAATCATCTCTCACTTTAGAGTGTAAAACAAGCCATCAACCACCCACCAAATTCCATCACAAAAAGTTGATCAAAGTGACTAGGTGATGTGACTTGTGGGCCCCACTTGATTCAAAATCCGAGTGAGCCCACAAACACATTTCGGGCTCAGGTTCATTAATTTCGAATTAACGAATTTTCCGTTGCGACGTAATTAAATCAAATTTAATTAAATAATTATGCCTAGCAAAATTACTATTAACGCCGCTCGTGAATTAATTCTAAATTAATTCGTTCGCCCGAATTAAAATATAATTTTAATTTCGTTATGAAATCTAATTTCTTATAATATATCGAATATATTATTTAATCGATTAATTCTGAATTAATCGTTCTGTCTCTTCTAATAGAATTTTATCCCAGATAAAATCTTGCCGTAATTAATCCTAGATTAATTTTCTCTCTCTAATAATTAATCCTAGATTAATTATGTTCGAGTCATACGTCATCGGTGAATCTTCGGGAAGCAACCAATGAGATCCCTGGATATGTTGGTAGTAAATCTGGTCGTCGGACTATCCGAACACGTGCGTACCTCGTACCACATTTTTACCCATTTACGAGACATGGTTGCCTTCTAGCAAAGCGACGTGCCTACCCAATTCTCCAGAAATATTCTTTAAGGAATATATAATCTATGTCAGGCGTATTATACGTAGTATTGCGTATTACGATCCAGTATCTGATGTCACATGCAAGGCCCGGGGCTGGAATAGTGTCTACCCTATACGAAGCATATATCGGATCACTAGCAACTAGTCTCTATAATCGGATAATCATAACCTTGTCATATTATCCCGATAATTGCAACATAATAGAGAACTGGTTCTGTATCCCTGCGTGATCATCATCTCTATATGAATGAAGTGATACTTCTGTCTTGACATCACACCCAATACACTACGATTCTCAATAAACCCAGAAGAGGCGTACACAGAACCTGTTAAAGTCCTGGACGACCAAAACCAAAGCGTATTGATTGTCGCAAGTACTACCCTGAAGCGGATTCCTATAGACACATAGTCATACTACCAATGAGATTTCGCGTGGTCTATCCAGAGCGAAGCTGTTTCCGTACCATCGATAAACACAACCTCCTATCACGCTTGCATAAGTATCCAATACTTAAATAAATAAGAACTATGCTGTTACGCTTCCATAACACGCACAAGTGCAATACTAGTCTATTCTGCATTATCGATGTCCAGTCTCGATAATACTACGACTAGGGATATTTAATGATTAAACCTTTGTGGATTGATATTGTCTCATATCTTATAATTCGGAACTAATCCTAAGGACTTTTATCATTTATTTATTCAAGTAATCTAATTAAAAAATGATAAAATGCAATTTCCATTGTCACATAGTTAATTTGTACAAAAACCACAATGTCTTTTACAAATAGTAACGCTATGGGTCATAATTGTCCAACAATCTCCCACTTGGCCTATAGCCAGTCACTCAAGCATCTAACACCTGAACTATATACATGTCGCTCAAAACTTTGCTGAGGAATAGCTTTCGTCAGCGGATCTGCAATGTTGTCATCTGATGCGACTTTCTCGATCTTAACATCGCCACGATGTATGATCTCAAGAATCAGATGGAAACGTCGAAGAACATGCTTGGATATTTGATGAGACTGCGGTTCCTTAGCCTGCGCTATAGCCCCGTTATTGTCACAATACAATGGAACGGACTCAGCTGCTAACGGAACTACTCCTAATCCAATTAGGAATTTACGGATCCAAACTGCCTCTTTTGCTGCTTCAGCTGCAGCAATATATTCCGCTTCTGTTGTTGAATTGGCAATAGTCTCTTGGTTGAAATATTTCCAGCTTACTGCTCCGTTGTTCAAACAAAATATGTACTCAGATTGTGACTTACAGTCGTCTTTATCGGTTTCGAAACTTGCATCGGTATACCCAGTTACCTCAAGTTCTCCATCTCCATAGATTAAGAAATGATTCTTATTTCGTCTAAGATACTTAAGGATATTCTTAACCGCCATCCAGTGACCTTTACCTGGATCGACCTGATAGCGACTACACATGCTCAAAGCATACGAGACATCAGGTCGCGTATATATCATGCCATACATGATCGATTCGACTGCTGAGGAGAACGAGATCTGACTCATGTTATCTCTCTCATCTTGAGTTTTAGGACACATGTCCTTAGATAGAGTGATGCCATGTGACACTGGCAACAGTCCCCTCTTAGACTGTTCCGAGTTGAATCTCTTCAACACTTTGTCAATGTATGTGCTCTCGGAGAGTCCAAATAGCTTTCTAGATCTATCCAGGTAGATCTTTATTCTTAGAATAAAGGCTGCTTCTCCCAGATCCTTCATGGAGAATTTTAATGAAAGCCAAGTTTTCACCGATTGTAGCATGGGAATGTCATTGCCAATAAGCAGTACATCATCGACATAAAGGACAATGAAAGTCAGTGCGCTCCCACTAACCTTCTTATATACACAAGGATCATCCTCGTTTTGTACGAAATCATATTCTTTTATGATCTCATCAAAACGTTGGTTCCAAGAACGCGAGGCTTGCTTCAATCCATAAATGGATTGATTTAACTTGCAAACCTTGTTTGCATGTTTTGGTACGACAAAACCATCAGGCTGTTGCATATAAACATCCTCCAAAAGGTTTCCGTTAAGGAAATCAGTTTTTACGTCCATCTGCCATATCTCGTAATCAAAATATGCAGCAATATCAAGCACAATCCAAATGGATTTAATCATGGCAACGGGTGAAAAAGTTTCGTCGTAATCGACACCATGTCATTGACTATACCCATTCACTACAAACCTAGCATTGTACATTTGTATGTTGCCATCCATGTCGGTCTTCCTCTTGAAGACCCATTTGCAACCAATATGCTTTACGCCTTCGGGTGCATCAACTAGTGTCCAAACTTGGTTGGTGTACATGGAATCCATTTCGGACATCATGGCATCTTGCCATAAACCGGAGTCGATACCTTGTATTACTTCCTCATACGTAGCTGGTTCGTCTTCCTCAATAAGATTAATATCCACATGAGGTGAGATCAGAAACCCATACCTCTCAGGTTGTTTTCTGACTCTCTCCGACTTACGCAGTTCTTGTGTATTCGAAGATTGTGGTAAAGTCTCATCCCTGATGAACTGTTCATGTTCCATTAAGGATTATGTGCCAGGAACAGTATCACTCTGATTTTCATCGAGTTCTACTTTCCTCCCACTAACCACTGCATTTAGGAATTCCTTCTCAAGGAAAACCGCATGTAGAGCAACAAATACTTTGTTCTCTTGTGGGTGATAGAAGTAATATCCTTTGGTTTCCCTAGGATATCCTACAAATAGGCATTTATCTGATTTGGGTTCTAGTTTGGTACCTTCCAAATGTTTGACGTATGCCCAGCATCCCCAAATCTTTAAGAATGAGAAACCCGGTTTCTTTCATGTCCATATTTCATATGGTGTCTGTTGTACAGACTTTATCGAAACCTTATTCAAAATAAGTATTGCACTGTTCAATGCATATCCCTATAAGGAAATAGGTAGCTATGTGCGACTCATCATCGACCTTACCATGTCTAACAAGGTTCGGTTTCTACGTTCGGACACACCATTCAATTGAGGTGTTCCGGGAGGAGTCCACTGTGAGGAATACTATATTCTTTCAAGTAATCAAGAAACTCATTGCTCAAGGATTCTCCACCACGGTCCGACCGTAATGTTTTAATAGTTTTGTCGGTCTGTTTTTCTACTTCGTGTCGAAACTCTTTGAATTTCTCAAAGGTTTCCGACTTGTGTCTCATAAGATACACATAATCATAATGCGACGCATCATCCGTAAAGGTTACGAAGTATTCATATCCACCTCTAGCCTGGCTAGACATGGGCCCACATACGTCACTATAAATGAGGGCTAACAGTTCGGTGGCACGTGCACATTTACCGCTAAAAGGTGTTTTAGGCATTTTGCCTAATAAACAAGATTCGCAGACGTCATATGAATTTGGATAAAATCCATCCAAGTATCCACTCTTTGAAAGTGTGGATATGCGAGTCTTTTTAATGTGTCCTAGACGACAATGCCACATATAAGTTTCATCTTTGTTACTTAGTTTAAGCCTTTTGTTTGTTACATTATATGTTTGAGATAGATTTATATTCAAAATATAAGGACCATTATCTACATCAGCACTGCATATGAAACTTATATAATATTGGGCCAATAAAGATTCAGATATAATATTCCTAGTCAAACTAGGTACATAATAACAGTCTGAAAGATTAAGTACATGCCCTAAGGGCAGTTCCAAAATATAAGTCCCAACGGCCAAAACGGCGAATCGAGTCCCATTTTCAACGCGGAGGTCAATCTCTCCTGAGGCCAGTCTCCTACTAATCCACAGATCCTGCACATCAGTACATATATGAGTACCACAACCAGAATCAAAAATCCAATTTTTAAAACTAGAAGTAGACATGTTTATTTCTATAACAAACATACCTGAAGCCGGTGCCTTGCCCGCTTTGATTTCCTTCATGTTCGCCTTGTACTCACGGCAGTCACGCTTCTAGTGACCCTGTTTTCCACACTGCAGGCATACATCTTGGGATTTGTCCTTAGCCTTCCCATAAGACTTTGACGATTTGGCCTTGCCATTCTTCTTCTTCTTCTTCTTATTTACACCTCTAGTCGCCTTGGGCCAAGCCCTCAGAGACTGAGATGTTAAAGCGAAGGGCGCCTCGTGTTTTTTGCCCTTCAATAGCTCTTTTTCTGCTTCACGCAGCATTGCCATCAGCTCTCCAAGAGTATGGTCTTGGTTCATCATATTGTAGTTCTTGATGAACCCGCTCCAGCTATCAGGAAGAGACTGCAAGATCAAATCTATAGAAGTCTCAGTCTCAAAGGTTATGCCTAGCTGACATAGCTGTTCAATGTCAGCAATCATATATGACACATGGTGCTCAACAGATGTACCCTCTGACATTCGTGAGCGAAAGAGATTTTTCTACAATTCATACCTTTGCGATCTAAGGTTAGATCGATGAAGGTCCTTCAATTTTGCCATCATAGTATAATGATATAATCCCTTGTTTTGGCGACGAAATTGAGGGGTCATCGCAGCGAGCATGACAGACTGAGCAGTCGAGTTGTCATCGCTATGAGTCTTCCAAAGCTCAAGCTTAAGCGGCTGCTCATTTCCAGGCTTAGGCCTGAGGGGTCTCTCTATCGTATAGAGCATTGTAGGACACGGATGTTGGACGACGCTGTCCCAGGCTCGCGGCCGGTCGGGAGTACGGAATAGCCCGCGGGGAAACTAAACCGGAGAAATAACATGGAGTCGCCACCCCGGTGTGAACCGAGAAAATGATTTAAGGCCGCACTCACCCCTCGCAAGGGAAGACCTTAAACCGTTGGGTTCAGAATGGTCCCTTACTTATGCCACTTGTAATGATATGATTTGTACAATAATCTAACCAAGCCTAAGCAACATATATTTCCAAGGATAATCTATTCCTAAGTTCGCATGTATAAAATAAATCATCATAACGGCAAACATACGATATCACACAATAATCTCATGAACATGTTGAATCATCAAACACGAAAAATAAATAACAACCTAAACATAAACATAAAGAAACACCTATTGCGAAAGGAGATAACAAGATCATGCATAGAAGAATAACATACTAATGGCTAAATCATGCTTGAGAAACAAGTAACATCCTAACGACCTAATCATGCTTGAACACAATCTTGCGAACACATCAAATAGATGAATGCGGGAATACAAATGGATGATAACAGTAAAAGTGTCAATAATGGAATGGCATGGTTAATCACATAATGCAAGAGAAATCACCCAAGAAGCAATCATGCATGAAATGTGATGGAAAGGACTCAGTTCAGTGTATGTACGTTCGTGTAGCGTTTGTAAATGCATTCGAACGGTAAACAGAAGGTTCGCGTTCGTATAGCGTTCGAGAACGCGTTCGAATGAGACCAGACCTGATGCATGATAAAACAAAGAAAATACGTGCGTGTTCGAGTAATGTTAGTAAACGCGTTCGAACGGTAAACAGTAGGTTCACATTCGTATAGCGTTCGAGAACGCATTCGAACGGGATAAGACCTGATGCATGATAAAATGAAAAAAAACACATATACATTCGAGTAGCATTCGTAAACGCGTTCGAACGGTAAACAGAAGGTTCGCGTTCGTATAGCGTTCGAGAACGCGTTCGAACGGGACAAGTCCTGATGCATGATAGATGACGTAACACATACATAGATAAGAAAATCCACAATGTAGGACCTCGTGTGCCCGATTGAACTCATTCTCATTCAATCGGGTGTACCTCGTCCGGCGCGGCAAAACATCATGGTAAAGGTAGCCTTTAGGTATTTTCCCTCGAATGGAGGACCTTGAATCCACCCTAGTTAGCCCATGCGCACTAGAATGTAATGCATGCGTAAATAAAGAAATGATATGCAAAGGGTAAATGACATAATAAAAGGCGCGACAAAACATCGTGGTAAAGGTAGCCTTCAGGCATTTCCCTCGAATAGAAGACCTTTAATCCACCCTAGTTAGCCCATGCGCATTATGTTACCGTGCATATAAAATAAAGACAACAATAATATAGGACCTCGTATGCTCGATTAAACATATCTCACATTCAATCAAACATACTCCGTCCGGCGCGGCAAAGTATTGTCGTAAAGGTAGCCTTTTGGACTTTTCTTCCCTCAAATATAGAACCTTTAGACCAACATACTAAGCCCATGCGCACTACATCATCAATACACAAACAAATAACGTGCAGAAAGTAAAGCGAAAACGACTAAATCATGCTTAAACATAAATAACATACTAGCGACTAAATCATGCTCAAACACAAAGTTAGATGAAACGAAATATGTGTGTCTCTCAAGCGATACGTGGCGTTGTATCCCGAGTATAGACCACACTACCGTCCATTCGGATTCGGCTATGGAATTTACGTCCGGGTTTCCATCCGATATACCACAAGAGAGAACACATATTCCGTTCATCCGGAAATCACATCATGCACCAACCCACAATACTCATGCAAAATAAAGTAAGAAAATAAATAAAAGGGAGGGTGCCCTCAGGTCTAACCTCTTAGGTCGTCTCTGGAAAGTGCGTTACACGGCCGTCGTAAGGGTTGATGCTCCGGAACTCCTCCGGTCCACTGGTCCACTGCTCTCGTTCGCTGCTTCACTATTTTGAGCCGTTATTTCCTCTGTTTTGCTGATCTTTTGCTGCTGTTTTACTGTCACTATTTTGCGGTCTTAGGCTACTATTTTGCGGTTTTGGGGCTGCTATTTTTACGGTTTTGGGGCTGCTATTTTTGCGGTGGTTAGGGCTGTATGAGAGCAGTTTTGTTGCGGTAATGAGGCTGTTTTTGGTTTATGATTTTCGATGAATAGGGGGTTATTTCAAGGGTGATTTTTGGTGAAGGCTTACTGTTTTAGAGGTGTGATTTTCGGTAATGGAGGGTGTTTAGGGGGATGATTTTCGGCTTTAGTAGAGAGAAGAGGAGAAGAGAAACTTTTTTTGTGCTTGTTCTTGTGTTATGCGTGAATGGACTAGGTAGGCAAGGGTGTTAATGCTTTGCAGAATTTCTTGTGATTTGTATGTATGTGCTCGGGTGTGAAAGGTTGGTTTAGGCTTCTTTTTATAGGCAAAGGCTAGGGTTTCTAAGGTTTGAATAGGATTGGATCAAGTAATTATGGGGGGAATATTTTGATTAGTGTCTCACAAGGAAAAATCTTCTTAAGTTAGAGAGGAGATTTGGTTTGATTGGGAAGGTGATATATTTGATTTAGGAATGATATTATTTTAATTTGTGACATGTTTTAAATGTTTTAATTATTTTTGGGTGGGTTTTGGTGGACTAATTGGGCTTGGGCGTGAGGCTAGCAACAAAACCAGAAGTACCGACACCGTTCGAATGCCGATTCGAAAGCTGCACGAATGCCCACAATCTGCTTGACGTTCGAACGTGTTCACGAACGCAGCATGAACGAAAGCAGTGAACATGTGAATTGAATCCGATGACATACTTATTCTGAATTTCCCCTTCCGACATTCGTTTCCCGCGACTTCCGCAACCTAAAGAGTAGTGCCTCCGTACGAGACTCTTCATCGGGACTTATATGCAAATGCAGTGCCTACAAGCATCCTCTCAGCCCCCAGGACAATCCTGAGGTTCATATCCCAATTGTTGGAGTTTCTAGGTCCATGGGATCGAATAACAAACATGAAATAAACATGCGAATACAAATCGAGAAAGTCACGGAATACTTACATCGAGCGGTTGAGCGACGCAGAGGAAACAAAAATTATGTTTTTCTGCATTGGACTGGTCACGGCAGTGAGCTGTGAAGAGTCACTATTTTGGCCTTCGTTTGGTTCATTCGTCAAGCTCCAAGCTTCGTCGAACGGTTCCCGGCTCATGGGTGAGCTTCCCTCTCACCTTCGCATGTCTCGTAGTGTGCTAGCACTTGCGATTTTTGCCACAAAAATCCAACTCTAAGCCTCCCTTCTGCTCGGTATTTTGACAGAAAATGCAGAGAGAATTTTGCCTCCATGGGCGTGAGAAAGAAGAAAGAAATGGGAGAGAGAGAGTTGTATTTGGTTTGACAAATTTGTGTACTATATACACACATTTGAATTTCAAATGAATTTCATTTGAATTTGGCTTTTAAAGTCAAACCATTAAAGCTCAACCACTCACATCACTTCAATCCATCAAGTTGTCAAGTCACATCACTCAAAGTGACAAGTGATTTGACGCTTGATGCGACTAGCAATTTGACGCTTGATTTGATATGCCGCACTCGAATTCGAAATGCGAATGCGCTCGCAAATAATCTCAGGCTCGGGTTCGCTAATTCTAAATTAACGAATTTTCTGTTGCGTCGTAATTAAATGATTACGCCTAGCGAAATCACTATTCACATCGCTAACGAATTAATTCTAAATTAATTCGTTCGCCCGAATTAAAATCTAATTTTAATTCCGCGTCGAAATCTAATTTCTTTTAATATATCAAATATATTAATTTCTCGATTAATTCCAAATTAATCGTTATCTCTCTTTAAATGATATTTTATCCCAGATAAAATATCTCCGCAATTAATCCCAGATTAACTTTCTCTCTCTTCTAATTAATCCCAGATTAATATAGATTGCGAGTTATATGTCATCGGTGAATCTTTGGGAAGCGACCCATGAGATCCCCGATATGTTGGCAGTAAAATCGGTCGTCGGACTATCCGAACACGTAAGTACCTCGTACTTCGTTTATACCGATTTACAAGACAAGGTTGGCCTCTAGCAAAACGCCATGCCTCCCTAATTCTCCGGAAATATCCTTACAGGAATAAATGATCTGTATCAGGCGTAGTATACGTAGTATTGCGTATTTCTGTCCAGTATCGGATGATCACATGCGAGGCCTAGGGCTGGTACAGTGTCTGCCCCATACGAAGCATATATCGGATAACTAGCAACTAGTCTCTTTAATATCGGATAATCATGACCAAGTCATATTATCCCGACGGTTGCAACCTTATATAGAGAACCAATTCTGTATCCCTGCGCGATCATCAACTCCATATGACTGGAGTGACACTTCCGTCTTGACATCACACCCAACACACTACGATTCTCGATATACCCAGAATTGGCGTACACAGAAACCGGTTAAAGCCCTGGATGACCTCAACCAAAGTATATTGATTGTCATATGCATTAGCGGTGCAAGTCTCAAGTTAAGACCAAATACACCTACCCTGATTTCGGACTTCCATAGACACGTAGTCATACTACCAATGGAATTCAGAGGGGGTCTATCCAGAGCGAAGCTGTTTCCCATACCATCGGTGAAACACAACCTCCCATTACACTTACATGAGTATCATATACCCAAATATACGAGAACTATGCCGTTGTGCTCTCACAACCCGCACAAGTGTAATACTAGTCTTTTACACATTCATCGTTGTCCAATCTCGATAATGCTCTGACTATGGATGTTTAATGATTTATCCTTCGTGGACTGATAATGTCTCATATCATTCTCAGTCTAGGAAAAAATCATAGGGACCTCTCATCATTTATATATCGAGGTGATCTAATCACAAATGATAAGAGTGCAATCTCCTTTGTCACATAGTTAATTTGTACAACAATACCATGATCTGTACAAATAGTGACGCTATGGGTCATAATTGTCCAACAATCTCCCACTTGGCCTATAGCCAATCACTCGAGTGCTTGACACCCGAACTATGTACGGTTGGGCTCAATTGCTGAGAAAGGACTTTCGTCAGCGGATTTTCATGATTATCGTCTGATGCGATTTATTCGATCATCCCATCGCCACGATGTATGATCCGAATGAATCAGATGATTATCGAAGTATTTATCTAGATCGTTGATGAGACCATAATTCTTTAGCATGTGCTGAAGCCTAGCTCAACTGCTAAAAGAACTATATCTAATCTAATTAGATATTTATCGACCCCAGAAGGCTTCTATTGTTATCTCAGCTACAGCAATAACCCGTATTTGTTGTTTATTCGGCAACAATATCTTGCTTGGAAGATTTCCAGCTCACTATTCCGTTATTCAAACTGTATAGTACCGTTTGCGACTTATAGTCGTCTTATCGATTTAGGAAACTTGCAACAGTGATCCCAGTCACTTCAAGTTCTCCTTCTCCAAAATCCAGTGACTATCACTTGGATTGGTCTGTTTGTGAATATATATGCTCAAAGCATATTAGACACCAGGTCGCGTACATTTTTCAATGTACGATTTTCTCGGAGAGTTTCTCGAAAGCCAAGCTTTCGCCGATTATTTTATGGGAATATCATTTCCAAGAAATGACGTATTATCATTATTATTCAGGACATCTATTGTCAGTGCACTCCCACTAACCCTCTTATATACACAAGAATCATTTCGTTTTGAATTAAATCATAAACTATTATGATTACATCAAAACGATAATTCCAAGAACCTAATGCTTGCTTCAATCCAAACATGGATCGAATAACCTGCAAACCTTGCTTGCTTGTTATGGTACGACAAAACCGACAGGATGTTGAAGACATCCTCCAAAAGGTTTCCGTTAAGGAAAGTGGTTTTGCCGTTCTGCTGCCATATTTCATGAATGAAACATACAGCGTCAGCAAGCATTATCCAAATGGATTTACCATGGCAATAGTTAAAAGGTTTCGTCGTAATCAACACAATGTTGATAACTCTACATTTTAGCTACAAGCCTAGCTCTGTACGTTGGTATGTTGCCTTCCATGTACGTCTTCCTTGAAGACTTATAAAGTACCAGTAGGCACAATGCCTTGCGGTACATCAACTAGTATCCAAAATTGTTGATATACATGGAATCCATTTTGGATTCATGACACTTTGTCATAACAGGGAGTCGATACATTGTATCACTTCCTCATACGTAGTCAGTTGGTATACCTCAATAACATTGACATCTTTATGAGGTGAGATCAGAAACCCATACCCCAGGTTATTTTCTGACTCTCTCCGATATACGCGGTTCTTGTGTATTCGAAGATTAATGATATAGTTTCATCCTTGATGAACTATTTGTGTTCCATTAGGAATTGATGCCTTGAACAGTATTACTCCGATTTTCATCGAGTTTTACTATCCTCCCACTTACCACTGCATATCAGTATTCCTCTTAGGAAAACCGCATGGTGAGCAACAATTAAATTGTTCTCTTGTGAGATTGTATAAGTACTATACTTATGGTATCCCTAGGATAACCTACAATTGGCACTTATCCAATTTGGGTTTTAGTTTGGTATCATCCAAACGTATGCCTAGCATACCCAAATTTTCAGGAATGAGAAACCCGGTTTCTTTCTTGTTAATATCTAATATGATATCTGTCAAACAGACAATATTGGAACCTTATTCTAAATAAGTTCTTGCACTGTTTAAGCTTATCTGTTGAAGGAAATGGTAGCTCAGAGCGACTCACGATTAACCTTATCATGTGTAACACAATTCGGTTAATCCGTTCGGACACACCGTCACTTTGACGTGTTTCGGGAGGAGTCCTCTTTGAAAGAATACTATACTCTCTCAAGTATTTTAGAAACTTATTGCTTAAGTATTTTTATTACCGTCTCACCGTGACAGTATAATACTATAGCCGATCTGTTTGTCTATTTCGTGTCGAAACTGTAAAAGTTTCTGATTTGTGTTCTTCAAAAGAAACACATAACCATAACGCGATGCCACATCCGTAAAGGTCACGTAATATTCATATCCACCTCTAGCCTAGCTAGACATGGGCCCACTTGCTTCACAATGAACTAGGGCAAACAGATCAGTGGCATTTACACTTTTACCAAGTAAATAGTGTTTTAGGCACATTGCCCAATAAACTAGATTCGTAGACTTTATTTGATTGGAATCAAAACAGTCATAGTACCCACTCTTCAAAAGTGCGGATATACGATTCTTGTTTAATCGTGTCCCAGACAATCAATGCCACAATTAGTTTCTTCTGATCAAATCAGTTTGAGCTATTTGTTTGTCATTATATATTTGAGATTTTATTTATATTCAAAATATAAATTCTGTCATTCGCATCTAATGTGTTTATCTCAATATCATCTTTATATAATGAAACACTTTAGTGTTCTAGAATATAAAGGTTCACCCGCAGCGGGTTAAACACTGAAATAAAGATAATGTATCTAGTCAAACTAGTTACATTATAACAGTTTCCAAATTTAGGTACACACCCGAGGGTAGTTCCTAAACTTAGATATCTACGGTTAAAACAGCGACTTTCGTCCCGTTTACAATTCCCAGATTAATCTCAATTGAAGTCAGTATCCTGTTCAAAACAGATTCTGAACATCAATGTCTATATATATATATATATATTATATATATCACACTAAGTATCCAAAATCCAATTTTAATACTAGTAGTGAATTATATTTATGACAAACACATTTGAAGTCGAAGCCTTGCTCGTCTTCAATTCCTTAATGTCTGCTTTGTCCAAACGGCAGTTACGCTTCCGCGATCCCGTTTACCACATTTGTGCAGACATTTTGGGATATGTCATTTATCTTCCCAGAAGACTATAATGATTTTGCCTTTGCCCTTTTTCACATTCCAGAAGCCGTTGGCCAGGCCTTGGCCTTCTAGAATATCGAAGTAAGGTGCGCCTTGCGCTACTTGCCTAATTGCAAAGTTTGACTTTATCTCCTTGAGAATAGTCATTAACCCTCCAAGAGTTAACTTTCGCAATTTTAGTACTTCTAAAATCTAAACATAGATTTATGAAGATCCTTCAATTTCTTCATCATACTTTAAGGATCTAATCCTTAGTTCTGATTCAGAAATTAAGGAGTCTACTTGACAAGTATAATGGATTAAGCACTTAAGTTGTCATCACATAAATCTTCCAAAGATTATGCTCTACTATTTGCTTACTTCTGGCAGTAGGCTTAATTTATTATCTTATCAAATAAAATAACTTATTATTTTCCAGGACCATCCTGAAAATTTATTCCCAATTTTGAAAATTAAAGCATTTAATTACATTTTCGCTAGGATTATGAATTAAACGCCAATCTTTCAATTTTATCTTGACTTTAATAGTCCAACTATTTAATCAATGATTAAGGTACCATTAATTATAATGATCATTGTAGTCCAACTATTTTAATCAACTATAATTAATTAAATCAAATATATTAATTATTATAATCCAATTATTAATCAAATATAAATGAATAGTTTGAATATATAGTCCAACTATTTATAAAACAACAATTTAAATATTAGTCCAACTAACATTTAATTCGTTTTGACGAGTGATATTTTTTGAGCGCGTATGGCGAGTAATTGAATGAATATTGCAAATTCAATTCTTGTCTCCCACTATTTTTTCGGCGAGCCTCTAACCCTCTGTCGAGTACTCGGGAAACCGTGTTTCCTAGTGGGCTAGGATCCCGTTAAATATCACACAATCTTGACTTTGGCCAACAAATTGTATGATAATTAACTAGGTAGATCTCAGATCGATTGGATCCAATCCAATTCCTAGATCCAGGAGGGGGACATCCAAGTCCGAAACATATATCTTATATATGCCAATACATCCAATGTATTCCTAACCTTTTTCCTCTGAATCAACTAAGCCTTGGCTTTGGGACAACAAACTTAGTGATCCCAGTCAAGCGCGACCCATTGACCATGGAAAGCTTCGTAATCAATGTCGATGGACAAGAAGTGGTCTTGACTTTGGCCAACAAACCAAAACTTGGACAAGACACTGACATGTAACAAAGCCTTCGTGATTCAAACACATCCTCGACAGACAAAGGCCTTGACTTTGGCCAACAAACCAATGTCGTCTTAGATCTTGAGTGAGAATCACTCAATGGAAGGAAAGACGCTTAATATTTTGCAAGGGTTTTTCGCGTGCAAATTGGCAACCAATTTATTATCTTTGTTAAGGTCTCATCATCATACACCCTTAAACATGCATTCTAAACACATAATAAAGCGCATATGAAAAATAATAATGATATGCGGATGGATACTTTACATTGATCCTAGATCAATCTCTCATTTTCTCTCTCCTGCTAGCACGAGTATCACTTCTACCCATTACACTACACTTCTAAAGAACCTCATTTACATTGAGGGGAATAGGTGAGAAGAGAATACAAAGAATGAGAGGTATAAGGCTGGACACGCAGGTCCAATTAATAAATCAAATTTATTACACAATTTCTAAAATTATCCCACCCAACTAATATCCATCCGATATACATTATTCATGCATCGCACCATGTATTCACACAAGCATGTTATCAATCAATCTAATCAAATTAATTAATCTGATAATTAATGATCATCCAATGTTCAAACAACGATTTGATTTTGCTCGAGTCAAACTCGTTTTGCGAATAAGTACTTAAAGTACGAATTCTCGAATTAAATTAAATTACATAATTAAATCCAATTTAATACGCATTTAATTCTAATTCGCTATTTAATTCCAAATTAAATAACACACTTTATTTATAAACCTTTTACGACTTAAATTCCAAATTTAATCGTTACGGGTCTTAAAGCCCGATTAACGTCCAACGTCAATTTAATTAAAGTCCAATGGGCTTTTAATTAATTTCTTAAGGCGTGGACTTTTGGTCAACTCGGTCAAACCGATAACCAAAGTCCAATCCGGGAATTACCCCATAAGCCTTTATATCAATTTTGGCCCATTAGGCCCAATTAAACTTTAAAGGTTCATTAAGTCGCATTTGGGCTTTATGGAAGCGGTTTTGGGCCCAATTGGATCCAACCAATTTTGCCTAAACCCAACTTTGTACAACAAAGCCCATTAAGCCCAATAACAACACAACAAACCCAAATCCAATTTAAGGCCCAATTTAATTAAATAAAAAAATTCCAAATTTCATACTTTAATTAACCAAAGTGCATTAACATAATTAATCACCCAAATCATTATTTCCAAAACACAATTAGGCTAATTAATCATGCTCATCTACATCAATTAGTGTCCAACACAAATTAACCAAATCAAACCCAAATCATGCTTATAGTTCTCGGCTTTGGAAGGGAAATTATGTCTGATTCGGTTTCAATCCGATTAAATCCACAATCGACATTAAATCATATTCCCGATTGATTCCAACTCATCCAATGAATCAAAAAACAAAAAAAAAAAAACACCAAGAACACATAGGGCATTATTTTCGGCCAAGCTCAAAAAATTGGGGAAATTTGTTCCAAATAAGATTTCTTCAAATTGAACAAATCAATCCTCAATAAAAACATATTTAAACATACTCATTCATCCAATTTCACAAATCATGCTCAAACACATTTTTACCCAAATTTTAACCCTATGTCAAATTTCATGCTTTTACTCGCTCTGATACCATTGTTGGAGTTTCTAGGTCCATAGGATCGAATAACAAACATGAAATAAACGTGCGAATACAAATTGAGAAAGTCGCGGAATACTTACATCGAACGGTTGAGCGACGCGGAGGCAACAAAAATTCTATTTTTCTGCATTGGACAGGTCACGGCAGTGAGCTGTGAAGAGTCACTGTTTTGGCCTTCGTTTAGTTCCTTCGTCAAGCTCCAAGCTTCGTCGAACGGTTCCCGGCTCATAGGTGAGCTTCCCTATCACCTTCGCATGTCTCATAGTGTGCTAGAACTTGTGATTTTTGCCACAAAAATCCAACTCTAACCCTCCCTTCTGCTCGGTATTTAGACAGAAAATGCAGTGAGCATTTTGCCTCCATGGGCGTGAGAAAGAAGAAAGAAATGGGGGAGAGAGAGTTGTATTTGGTTTGTCAAATTTGTGTAATATATACACACATTTGAATTTCAAATGAATTTCATTTGAATTTGGCTTTTAAAGTCAAACCATTAAAGCCCAACCACTCACATCACTTCAATCCATCAAGTTGTCAAGTCACATCACTCAAAGTGACAAGTGATTTGACGCTTGATGCGACTAGTGATTTGATGCTTGATTTGATGTGCCGCACTCGAATTTGAAATGCGAATGCGCTCGCAGATAATCTCGGGCTCGGGTTCGCTAATTCTAAATTAACGAATTTTCTGTTGCGTCGTAATTAAATGATTACGCCTAGCGAAATCACTATTCACGTCGCTAACGAATTAATTCTAAATTAATTCGTTCGCCCGAATTAAAATCTAATTTTAATTCCGCGTCGAAATCTAATTTCTTTTAATATATCAAATATATTAATTTCTCGATTAATTCCAAATTAATCGTTATCTCTCTTTAAATGATATTTTATCCCAGATAAAATATCTCCGCAATTAATCCCATATTAATTTTCTCTCTCTTCTAATTAATCCCAGATTAATATAGAGTGCGAGTTATACGTCATCGGTGAATCTTTGGGAAGCGACCCATGAGATCCCTGGATATGTTGGCAGTAAAATCGGTCGTCGGACTATCTGAACACGTAAGTACCTCGTACTTCGTTTATACCGATTTACAAGACAAGGTTGGCATCTAGCAAAGCGCCATGCCTCCCCAATTCTCCGGAAATATCCTTACAGGAATAAAGGATCTGTATCAGGCGTAGTATACGTAGTATTGCGTATTTCTGTCCAATATCGGATGATCACATGCGAGGCCTGAGGCTGGTACAGTGTCTGCCCCATACGAAGCATATATCGGATAACTAGCAACTAGTCTCTTTAATATCGGATAATCATGACCAAGTCATATTATCCCGACGGTTGCAACCTTATTTAGAGAACCAGTTCTGTATCCCTGGGCGATCATTAACTCCATATGACTGTAGTGACACTTCCGTCTTGACATCACACCCAACACACTACGATTCTCGATATACCCAGAATTGGAATACACAGAAACCGGTTAAAGCCCTGGACGACCTCAACCAAAGTATATTGATTGTCGTATGCATTAGCGGTGCAAGTCTCAAGTTAAGACCAAATACACCTACCCTGATTTCGGACTTCCATAGACACGTAGTCATACTACCAATGGAATTCCGAGGGGGTCTATCCAGAGCGAAGCTGTTTCCCGTACCATCGGTGAAACACAACCTCCTATTACACTTGCATGAGTATCCTATACCCAAATATACGAGAACTATGCTGTTGTGCCCTCACAACCCGCACAAGTGTAATACTAGTCTTTTAGGCATTCATCGATGTCCAATCTCGATAATGCTCTGACTATGGATGTTTAATGATTTATCCTTCGTGGACTGATACTAACTCATATCATTCTCAGTCCAGGAAAAAATCATAGGGACCTCTCATCATTTATATATCGAGGTGATCTAATCATAAATGATAAGAGTGCAATCTCCTTTGTCACATAGTTAATTTGTACAACAATACCATGATCTGTACAAATAGTGACGCTATGGGTCATAATTGTCCAACACCAATAAGAAAAGTTCGCGCCATTAAAGATATTTTCGCCAATGATATTGTCTCTAACTCCGATCTTTCCAGCCATCTTAATTGCAATAGTCAAACTATTCAATTAATGATATTTGGGTACAGTCCAACTATTACAAGAAAAATAATAGAATATTAGTCCAACTAATAAATATATAATTGACGAAATAATTTGAAAGCGCGTAATGCCAAGTATTTGAACAAAATTGCAAATTCAATACTGGCCTCCCACTATTTTTCGGCGAGCCTCTAACCCTCTGTTGAGTACTCGGGAAACCTAGTTTCCTAGTGGGCTAGGATCCCGTTAAATAACACACAACCTTGACTTTGGCCAACAAGCTGTATGATATTTAACTAGGTAGATCTCTAAGATCAATTAGATCTCATCCAATTCCTAGATCCGGTAGGTGGACCTCCAAGTCTGAAACATATATACAATATATATGCCAATATATCCAATATATTTTCCTAACCTTTTTCCTCTGAATCAACTAAGCCTTGGCTTTGGCTCAACAAGCTTAATGATTCCAGTTAAGCGGGACCCATTGACCTTGGAAAGCTTCCTAATCGATGTCGATGAACAAGAAGTGATCTTGACTTTGGCCAACAAATCACAACTTGGGCAAGACATACGATATGGAACAAAGCCTTCATGATTCAAACACATCTGCGATGGACAAAGGTCTTGACTTTGGCCAACAAACCAGTGCCAATCTTGGATCTTGAGAATGAATCATTCAATGGAAGGAAAACGCTTAATATTTGTTGAGGGTTTTTCGTGTAATTGGCAACCAATTAATTATCTTTGATTAGGTCTCATCATACACCCTTAAGCATGCATTCAAAAAGCATAATAAAGCGCGGTAAATAAATTAATAATGATATGCAGATGGATATCTCACAAATTGTTCATAGAACAAATCACTCCATTTCCTCTCCCTGGCTATCACTATTCTAACTTCTACCCAATTACATAATACATCA